>WMED01015476.1:0-13643 GCA_019650415.1 Pipa parva | reverse complement strand
CAAGATCCCACCTTCAGTTATCCAGTACCCATAACTTGTAATGTTCTTACACTGAAGGAGTAGAATAATTCCCTGGATCAAGAGCTCACCTCCAGTTATTCAGTACCCATAACTTATAATGTTCTTACACTGAAGGATCAGAATAATTCCCTGGATCAAGATCCCACCTTCAGTTATCTAGTACCCATAACTTGTAATGTTCTTACACTGAAGGATCAGAATAATTCCCTGGATCAAGATCCCACCTCCAGTTATCCAGTACCCATAACTTGTAATGTTCTTACACTGAAGTCCTTGTTATAAATAGATTGTGGGAGAGATTTGTGTACTGACTCTTGATATAATTATGCATTTTTATCAGGTCACCTTTTAATATTTTTTTCTAGACCAAAAAATCCCAGTTTTGATCATCTTTCTTGGTACTCTAGTTTGCCCATTCCTTTTATTAATTAACTCTTCCACCTTTGCTCCAGTTCAACTACATCTTTCTTGTACGATGCTGCCGAAAACTGCAAACAGTATTCCATGTTTGGTCTGACAAGTGAATTGTAAAACAGTATAATTACTTTCTCATCATGTGCATCTATGCCCCTTTTGATGGTACTAGAAAAGATTTTTTATTTTATAGTACCCATAACATTATAAATCAAGGGTGGGTGACTTCTTCTAAACTTCAGTGATAAGGAAGCCACATTCAACTTTCACTTCCTTCATGTCAATAATCCCACCCTGTCTATCCTCTGATTGATCCCCCCCACCAATAATCAATATCCCTTTCCTCTGACCCTGCCTGCTTCATGTCTTTCTTTTCCACATGGGAACAAAAAGAAAAAGAAAAATGTAGTGGGTAGTAATAAGTTCGGCTTGTGACATTTTTCTGAAAAGGTAACTTTGAAACCCAGGACCATTTTGGAGATAAGCCTTAGTGACAGTACAGTTAATAAGTCTACATATCAATAACAAAATGATCTTTGCAGGTATTTACAAATAATTCTGTTATATTTACCAGACTATGATTAGCCAAATGCTGGTGACAACACCAATTTGGGGAATCTTGTTTCATCCTGCTTGTTCAGCTATTAAATTCCCAGAAACATCCCTTAATATTTTTAGTTCCTCTTTGGCCTGAACTATGGGCCAGAATTCCAGATATGGTAAGTATAAGAATGACTGACAGCCTATCAATCATTCCGAGCAAGACAAGGGTGGTTATTTACAAAGTCAAAAAGTTTCTCAACTAGTGAATGTAGCCAAACCACAATATCACTGGTTTCATGTATGTACTAAGATGTTCAAAGCAAATTTTATCTCTTAAAAGTGTTCACCTTCCTCATACTGGTATAAACTGTTATACCCTACGGCAGGGGAAGGCAAACAATGGCTCTGGAGCTGCATGTGGCTCTTCAGCCTCCTCGTTGTGGCTCCCTCCTGCCCTGATTGACAAATGGCAAAAAAAAAAGAATAAAAGTTATTGATCAGTGTGTAATTTTGATTTATGTATTATTATATTTTTGTTATTATTTTGTTCTGTTTGTTGTATTCTGATGTTGTAACAGGTAAAATAAAAAAAAAATAAAAAAGATTAAAACGTTTAAATGTTTCTAAGTTGTTAGGTTTTGCGGCTCCAGACTACTTTTATTTAGTGGAAAACGGGGGGCAAAATGACTCTTTTGGTAGTAAAGTTTGCTGACCCCTGCCCTATGGAGTTGGACCCGGGTCTCTTAACCACAATTGAAAAAGTTTTCCCTTAAAATAAATTTATAGGATTTCAATATTAATTTGAAATTGATTTTTTGTTTCCAAGGGTGAAAATGTTTTAACAAGTCAATATAAATCAGCAGAATTTAAAGGTACAGGGTAATGATAATGAATCACAAAATGGGGTAAAGCTAAAGGAAAAGGTTGAAATGATCTTAGTAAATATCCCCCAAGGGGAGGTCTACTCCCACTGCTCATTCGTTACCTCTTTTAGATTTATTTTTCAGATGTTAGATATACTTTGCCTGACCTGACTCTTGTATTTAACATCTAAATTCGGCATACTGCAGATTGCTGCTTGTCACTTTAGCTGCTCCTTTACATGTGTCATTTTCTTTGCAATTTTTGCAGTTACTAAGCCATGATTGCATTAAAATGCTAAGGCTATTAGCAAAATCATCAGTTCTGGTCAGATTACAAAATGAGGCCGTAGCGGACTTCCAATCAGCGTAATCAGGACAAAGTTGAATAAAATTACCCTGAATTTATCAAGAGAAGTTAAAGTTCAGGGCTGGGGTCAACAGTGATTAGAGGCAGCTGCAATAATTATCCTCCCCCCCCCCCACCCACCCATGTGCATAAAATAAAATGTGTGTTAAATGAAATCTTTAGCGATTACGCAGGTAACGCACATGCCAACATTCCCCGTAAAAGAACTGAGACACATGAAAAATAAGGTTTTCAAAAGCTGTGCTCAAATCAACACTACCCTTAGAGGAAATGCTGGCATGTACAATGTCGATAAAATAATAATATGGCAATAAAAAATATTACAATAAATATTTCCATCCCTTAGAGAAAAACTTATGTACCCTAAACATAACTAATATCCTGGAAGTACTGGGTCTGCCAACCTAAACCGCTATTTCATCGATGATGAACCGAATGGTGAAAAGGTGACATCACTCACCAACTCCTTCCTCAGGTGCTGATGAGTGACATCATCACACCGGCATTGAGGGAGGAGCACTGCCTAGTGAGTGAGCAGTCTTTTAGTGTTGGACACGGATCCGATCTGAAAACTGTTAGGTCGGGTCAGCAGCCTGGGGGCAGCTTTGGACTGGCCTACCAACACAAACTGAGGGGGCCCACCGGGCTGAGACTTCCTCTCTCGCTAGCCATATCATGTGACATCATACATCATGTGATGCAGCCAGTGCAGGGGTGGAGCATCCCTTTGGGCCTATCAACTCTCATGCTGATTAGAGCTTTCTCAACGATGTAAGATCTTAAAGAACCAGTAACACCAGAAATAGAAAATTGCTATTTGGATTGGCAGTAATTTTAATACAGTAACTATAAAAATTTCTTCTTTCAAGCTGATTTTCTGATTTTGTATTGGTTTGTGTTGCCACTCACTCTCTCTCTCAAATATTCCAATGAGAGGTGAAACAAATCAATACAATTTAGGAACATGACGTCTAAGAGAACATTAAAAAAATACTGCGTAGGAACAACTGCCATGTCTGGTGTTACTGTGCCTTTAACTACAGTTCGGAGAAGATCTGATGGTCAACCCTGGATTAATATTTAACCTAAGTTAATTGGAGACTGAATAAGGTTTATATTATGTTAATAGAAATACATTAAACTTTAGTGTGTGTGGAAAATAGTGTTCGGAAGGCTGCCAAATATTAAATATTTAATTGTAGGGAGCGCTTCGGCCTTTCCCAGGTGTAAATTGTAAAGGCAGGTCTGAAAAATAACATCTTCTCGGTCAGTTTGTCATGTGCTAAAAGCAGTACTTACATACATTACTTTCTACTGAATCATTTACGGGTTATTGACTAAAGTCCGAATTGTCGTGTAAAGGTGTGAATTTTCCACTTCCCCATATTCAGGTATTCAGCAAACTCTGCGATGGGACGAATTCGCCAACTAACAACACTCGCACACTACACAATAGACAGCTACTGACGCAATTGCAATTTCACGGTCGCGGATTTACTATGGAAATCCGCTGTTTGAGAAATCGATAGTCGAATTCTTACTTTAGCCAATAACCCCCTTGGTCTCTTTCATGGCAATACTGCTATCCCCTGGAATATTTACTGTGGTACCGGGATCAAAATTAATATTGGATCGGAACATTTAAAGGGGATGAAACTATTTTTTAAGATTTCAGAATTCATTCCAGTATTTTTTAATATATTGTTGCTTTCTCTCTTGTTACTACATTCTACATGTTTTTTATTCTATCCTTTTCTTTCTGTTGCTGGAGAAATCCATATCCAGCACAGAGTTCTGGTAATATTTAAAGAGTGTTACAGTTTTTGCAACCTTCTGTATGGTATACAAGCTCTATGTTGTATGGGAAACACTGTAACAAGTTGATATATGGTAATAGAAGAAAAATTTCACTAGTCCTTATTTCATTTGATCTTTGTGTGTGTTAGCCCATAATTATGATTTTTGAGGTGTATTTTTACACCTGTCTATGTATATAGAAGATAATATAGCTCTTTCTGTAATTTACTCTGTAAAGATATTAATAAACACAGAGGAGTTCCATGACCAAGTTATACAGGGAACAAAGGTGACTTTGAAATTTATTAAACTTGGAAAAGCTTGTTTTCGCTTTACCGAGTTTATTAATCGGGCAAACACCCGGAAGTTTTTCGCGGTTAGTATTGCAAGATTTGCTGCGATCGATACTTACCGAGAGAGACTTTTTCCATTGAATATATCTATGGAAAGTGTAGCCATACTTTACATTAGTGTAGTACGGCTAACCTTTCCATGGAAATATTCAATAGAAAAAGTTTCCCTCGATAAGTATCGATCGCAACAAATCTCGTGATACTTACCACGGGAAACTTCCGGGTGTTTGCCAATTAAACTCGGAAAAACCAGAACGGGTTTTTCCAAGTTTAATAAATTTTGCCCATAATATCCTTATAAACTACAGAAGGGGGAACATTATCCTTTATAATACAGATGGCCACAGGCCAAGTTATACAGGGAACTCTGAGGTGACTATTAATATCCTTATAAACTACAGAACGGAGTATATTATCCTTTATAACACACATGGTCACAGGCCGAGTTATACAGGGAACTCCAAGGTGATTATTGATATCCTTATAAACTACAGAATAATACACATGGCCTTTATAATGCACATATTGCCCAAAAAGTGACGTCACTCACCAGCACCTTTCCCCAAAGTGCAGGTGCTGAAGAGTAATGTTATGGCGCCTGCCTCAGGGAAGAGCTCTGCCGCAGCTATCCTATCAGAGAACGAGCGCTCCTTCAGTGTAGGCCACAGATCTGACCTGAAAACTGTCAGATCAGGTCCATGGCCTGCACTGAATTAGGGCTTGCTCACTGGGGAGATCGAGGATAGCAGTGGTGGCATCAGTGCGCGTGCCCACAGAGAGGGCTCTGAGTGTGTTCTCTGGCATGCATGTCATAGGTTTGCCACCACTGTTGTAGGGGATCGTTAAATGAATTATTTTTTAATACTTATTTATTTTTTAATAAATTCTCTCCATTTTTATTTTTATAGTTTCACAATTTTTTTTTGATAATGAGAAAGACTATAGAAATAAAAATGTATTTTCTGAACTGACCTGTCAGTCACTTCTATCTAGCACTTTTAAAAGCAAAATTTCACCCAAAATATAATATTCAGTTTGTCACAAGATACACTTGAACTTCAGCCTATGGGCAACAACAGCTTTGAGAAACTGGGTCCCATAGGAAAGGCCCATTGTCACCTTCTTAAGGTCTACACCATTCGCTTAACTAGAAGAAATGCTGAGTTGGGTGAGGTCCAAAGAGAAGCAGAGTGTAATCATTCAGATCATCTAGTCAACAAGACTGGATTCCCCTACCAAGAACACTGTGAATTCTCTGCAGCCCAACCACATCTACACCTGGCGCTGCCTTAAATATGGATAAGTCTCCAGTGTTGACTCGCTCATGATACATGTTACAGCTGTAATATAATGTATATATATATATATATATATATATATACATATATATATATATATATATATATATATAATGTATTCGTCTTTTGACATTTAAGGCATTCCACTCTCTTGCCCCATCCTACATTTCCTCACTCTTATGTCTGTATGTTCCTCGGCATCCTCTACGTTCCTCTAACAGCAATCAGCTTTGTGTACCTCATACTAATACTGCTCGTTCTCGTCTTAAACCCTTTTCACTCTCTGCCCCTCACCTTTGGAATTCTTTACCCCTTTGTCTCTGCCAGGTACATTCCCTCTCCACCTTCAAAACCAAATTGAAATCCTATCTGTTGGAGCACTAGCACTGATTGTTATCATTGATTTTATATATAATTTTTATATTTAATATCTGTATATATCTATTATATTTATCTATTTCTTTACTGTATTTATCTATATCCATTTTGATCTATTTATTTGTATTTATGGACTTATGACTCCACAGCTCTTATTGTCCTATCTGTGTATGTAAGTCTTCCTCCCACTTAGATTGTAAGCTCCTTGGGGCAGGGACCTCCAACCTCTTGTGTCAATCACTACCTAGCACTTAATTTGATATATCCTTTTTATATTTTACTTGTATTGTTTAATGCACTTTTCTCTTGTTTGTATTGTACTTGAATCGCTGAATTGTACAGCGCTGCGTAAATTTGTGGTGCTTTATAAATAAAATTATACATACTTACATCTGTAATATGACAGAACCTAATATCATACAATTATACACTTGTATTTCTCTGTGGCTTCCCAAGTACCATTATGCTTCAATTTTGCCCCTGAACCGCACCTAAAGGTTAGACCTCATATCTATAAATGTAAAGAGCGATAGATATCTACTTTATTGTAGGAGAACCAGATACTCTTTCTTAACAATAGTAACAACAGGAGGTAAATGTAGCCTATTATGAAATGTGCCAGTAACATATTAGTGGTATAGTCTACTCTGCTTTATGATTCTACTTATTATTATCTAATATTAACAATCTTTATTTAAGAGACAATTAGTTAAAAAGCCCTTCACATTAGAGCTTACAATCTAACATATGATTGGATATTATACAGAAGAGTTTAATTTGGAGAACTCAGTGTTGCAGCAACTTGATAGTGTACCACATGTGAGTGCACCCCTCCCCCATAGGAACCTACCAATGATATAAAGTTAGCCCCACCTATGGGGTTCCTAATAAGTCTGGCTTTGCTTTAGAGGTGGGTACATGAGAAGGAAGAGTGCTTCTGTTTGACAAGATACAAGCATGGGGTCAGTGGGAAGATGCTGCATCAATAGAGGTTGATCCAGTGAAAGTCACCCACAGTAATACACTTTGTAGCTTATGGGGGCCACAGTCTGGCTCTTCAGAATGATGACTCAGCAGCAATAACCCTAGTAGTTCCACCCCTGGCTTTAGGCTTGGTAAGATTAATTAAAAGGATTTTGTATAAAATTATACGTGTTGATCATCTCAAAGGCACAATTAATCTGATTTGTCAGCATTTACAAATCTATGTAGCTGAAGCCACACTTCTTTATGAAAGTCAGTTGTGCAAAGGTCAGAATTTGCATCCATTCACCACTTCCCAGTCTTCGTCTATTCATTAAACCCTGCGATGTGGCAGATTCGCATCCAATTTGGATGCTTACGACAGTCAAGAACTTTACAGAGCTCTTCACATTACTTTGCGTGCACCTGCACAGGTAATTAGACTATAAATACCAAGCGTCAGAGTCTGATAAAGTAGCGAAATCAACAATGCGTAATGTGTTGAATTTGCCAGTTTTATTTTGCCTAATCAAAGTGGCAAATTTGGGGGTTAGTAGCAGGGGTCCTGGTGTCCGACTGACTCCATCATGCAACGCAATATATCACATCCAATGCCATTTGCCTCTTTGACTTTGTAATCCACCCCTTGGTGAATGCGGAGTAGAGAATTCATGACTATCATAGTGTAGTGACCCGAAATGATGAGAGTTCCCTTTGGCAGTCGAATTCTTATGACGAACAAACCCCTATATCTTAATTGTTAAAATTTCTTTTGTGTGTGTGTTTTTTTACACACAGGAGCTAAAACTCATTCTGCTTTGATTTTCATCCAGTTTAAGTCTATCCAATGATTTCTACATTGGTAGTGTCATTCTTGCTATTTTATTTATTTATTTATTTTTAACACAGGATACATTTTTATTTGCTGAAGAAATAGTATTTTCATTTTAAAACTGACAAGCGTCGGTTTTTCGATTATTTTTTTTAACTTTTTTTATAACATTAGGGGATGTCGATGGGGATAAAAAAATTCTGAGAACAGACCAATGCATAAATATGTGGAAATACATATACCAGATATATATATATATATATATATATATTCCAGTGCACTTGCTATTTTTGTATTGTACAAAATGTCAATAGAAAAATATATTTTCATCCTGCAAGCCCAGAACAGGTCATTTACAGTTACGGAATGCAGCCTTTATTGGATCCATTCCTGCTATAACTAGTAAAAGGATTAGCTCCTGCAGGAGGGAAGAATTAGAGGTCTGTTTTCATAGGGAGTTGATTCCAGTAAGAGACAAAGCAATGAAATATGAAAAAAAAAAGCTAATCTCGCATAAAGCGGTCTAAGTAAATGAACGCAAATGGAGACCCGGGGATATGAAAACAGATATTTCATTTTGTAGATAAGTTTGGATACAAAAAATGTTATTTATTTATTTTTTTCAGTTTTCATCTAAGTGTTAGCCATGGAAATTCACTAATATAAAACAAAGTGAACTATTCTGCATTTATTTAAGGTTAAATGGCCAGAGAAAAATCTACCCATTGTTATTTTTATCTTGTGTTAAATTTCCCAAATTTCAAATTGCATTCTAATATTTTATGGATGAGTGAGGTCTCCTATTTTTTTTTTATTGCTCCCTATAATTATTAAAATATTTAATGAAAAAAAAATTGGTAGTGCAGCCTCGACTCCCAGCATCCCTTACTTATTTTTATTGCACTGCACTAGCACTGTTTCTTCACCTTTCCCATTGGAATCAGACCTTTCAAGATCCCACTGCCACCACGGTTCCTCCTGGATCTCCATGTGCTGTAGATCTGAGGAATTATTTCCTGCTCTTGAGGAAAGACTAATCGCCTGGTGATGTCATTCTACGAGGACAGCCTTCTCATTAGCTGGAGGCTTCCTGGGAACATGGGAACTAACCCATAATACGAAACAGAAAAGGAGGGTGTGAGCAATAAGAAATAATTCATTAGAGGTGCTAACAAAGAAGGGTTAAATTATTCAGTAATAAAGAATAAAAACAGCACCCTTTATAATTTGTGCACACGCTTTTTATTGTATAGCAAAGATAAAAGGTGGGTATAAAAAGAAAAACAATTAAAAACAATTAAAAATAGAGTTTTCAAACTGGACAAATCAACATGAGGGGAATGTCTAATATATCAGTATATATACATATACTGTGTATATATATATATATATATATATAGAGAGAGAGAGAGAGAGAGAGAGAGAGAGATACATATGAAGTGACTAACTGATATGACAATTATAAGCCCCAGAAAGAATAAACAGTAAATAAAGTGATGGTTTAAAATGGTGAAGAAAAATATAGTTAAAGAGATAGTGCTAAAATAAGAGAAGATGTATAATAATAATATATCAGTCTAGCGTCATATAATTAAGTAGTTACTGGTTAAAAGTCAGATCAGAGTGTTGAAAGTTATCAGCAAGGGAAAATAAGTGAAGTAAGTCTCCCAACCAGTAAATAGAGAAAGGTCCCATTGAACCGAAATGCCAGACGCGTTTCACCCAAATCAAACAACAGGTTTCGACTGGTGGCCAAGATATGTAATACTCACAACAGTAGAGGAAGAGATAGGGAAAAAATACTGCATTTGCACCAACAAATATCAAACACTCAAGGGAAGTCTGTTAATGTAAGAACCATTTATGTTGATATACATATATGTAGTTAAATGGTCCCCGTTAATCTCTTTTAAAAGGTCACATTTTACTTTTTAACCACTTATGCCTTTATCTGTCTGATTGGATTTTGCAATGTCTCTATCCATTAAGCTACCTGTGTACCAAGCATTCTAATCAGAACTGTTAGTTAACAATTTTAAAATCAAAACTTTTCCAAAAAGTCTATATCACTATGGAAAAATTGTTGCAATATTAACATTAAATAATTGTCACGACTTTACAATGGGGAAATTGTTACGGATTTGCTATGGGAATCCGTTGTTTGCTAATTCGACAGTCAAATTCACACCCTAGTGAATAACCCCCTGTACGTTCTCCTCGCACCTGTGTCGATTTCTTTCCACAATCCAAAAACGTACATCTGTTTCTGTCTATATGTGTGTGACTGAATAGGTTGTAATTGATGAGTCTCAATTATGAATCTCTGTAAAGCGCTGCGTAATATATCAGTGCTATATAAATGAATAAATACAATACAAGTTCCTGCTACTAAAATTTGTTTTTGTAAAATGTGTACTGCCTTGCACCTAGACATTCACAAACAAACTCCATGCAGTTGAAGTCCAGGGTGGAATTGAACCCAGCGCTGCAAGGCAGCAGTGTTAACCACTGAGCCACCGTACTGTGAAAATAGAAGCAATACTCTGTGTGTATGTGATTGCATATGGAAACTAGACTGTAAGATCCCCAGGAGCAGGGGCTGTATTAAATGGATGTTGGTGCTATAAAATTTACAGGAAAATAATAATTATTATTTTATCCTTTTTTACAAATGATCCTTGAAAATCTAAAACAGACATTTTACATACTGACTTTATCAGTAATTTGAGTTTTAGTGACGGTATGATTCTCTAGACTTAGACCAAAGTACGCCAGAGAGCTGATGGGAAATGGCGTACACAATTTATAGAATGCATCTACACATGATCTGTTTTTTTTCTCTTCCATTTGTGCTTTGCGATGCCTAATTTTTCAAGGATGAATATAAAAATCAATTCTGGCCTCTTAGGCAAAATCAATAGGAAAACTACTCCCTTTAAAGAAAATCTTTCAGCAATTCTGTTAAACAAAGGCTAGCTAATGTATCGTCAGTGGATTACCCAATAGCAAAAAAACATGTAAAAATATTCAAATTTTTTTTATGAATGCTAGACAGATGTTTCCAGGGATAGTAGGCCCCGTTATAACCCAGAAACTACCATTTATATATATTTGATGCACCAGATCACTCCATACCAACTCATCCTTTTTAATAGTATAAAAGGAGTTAATATACAGTAATTTCATTGCTTTGCTTTCAAGCATCCCTTTACTATAACTGAACAGTTTCATTGAAAAGTTTTAGCTCAGTTATGTAAATGAATATGCAAACACTCACCCGATTGGATGGCTAGCAAGTCGTTTCACTTGCTGCACTTGTGTAACAATCATTGACTATCAAGTCTTGAACTGATAAGTCGTTGACTGCTAAGAATGATATTCATTAAAACAAACTTTATTTAGATATTAGCAATACTGTACATTGATTCATTTAGGTGTCCTGATTGAAAGATGTTTTAGGCCTGTAGTAATGTACCTTATGGTCTGGACTTATTAAAACCATATAGAGATGACCTGTCCCTGTGGCATTTCTTCTCGGTGGCCCCAAAGTTATCACTGGAGGGTGACATCTTTATTTTGTTGGTCAGCCTTCATCTCTTAGGTAGTGGCTTGGCACATGCTCGGTGTGCACTTTTTAGGGACCTAGGCAAATTTGGCAGATTAGAAATTACATTTGAAATTGCCCAAAAAACTTCTAACATGTAACATGACCTAAAAACTCTAATGTGTAATTCTAGTAAGTTTTGGAATGAAAAGGAACTAAATCTTCAGAAATAATTAGTCTACAAATAATGTATGTTATTCATAAGGCATAAGGTGCACCAACCCAACAACATTGAAGACTGATGGCTAGACATCTTTTTCATCCTTGTATGCCTTCTTCCTTGGATCAGCGGTTCTGCACATGCTCTGTACTTCTTAGGGGCTAAGGCAAAATAGTTTGACTAAAATGTCAGGTTATAATTGTCTCTTCCCATAAGTTTACCTTATTAACCTCATAGCCACTATGCGGAGATATGCAGTTTCCTCCTGTCCCTTATTTATGGCGAGGTACTGCAGCACTATAATGAGAATCTACGGGGAGCAGATCTTGCCATTTCTCTGCACTCATGCAGTCGAATGTGATGTTGCGCTAGCCTTAAAAAATGAGTATCTGCATGCGGACAAGTATAAATGATATTTTCCCTGTACGATTCTGCAGACTTAAATACTATGAATAGTCACAGCACAAACCCTTTCTTCAGCTTGCAGATAATACATTTAACATAGACTTTACCTTTATTGGACACCCTTCTTTATTCTAGTTTTATATCTATGTTAGCTATCACTGCCTGCCTTAGGTTATTATTCTGCTGCTGACAACTGTATTCTGCATTCTGTCAGATAACATTGATACGTTATGTATTTCTTTCTGGTACTCATCATTCCCTCTTTCTTTCGGTATTTTTGTTTTTTATTTGGGGAAAAAAAATAGAAATTAGTTTTAAAAAATATGAGAAGCTTATATTTTTTCATTGAAGAAAAAAACAATCTGGTTAATATTTGATGACTATATTTCTTTTAACACAATATAAAATGTGGCATATTTTACAAGAATCATTCATGTAACACCTCCTCCTCTCCGTATGGAGAGTTAATAATGCAAGGATACATTTGCCACTGATAGAATCCACAAGTGTTTAATCACAACAAGTTCACGCAGGAACATTCTAGCCTTAAGAAATAGATTATCTACTGAGATCAGCTGTTTAAAGAATTTCTGGCAATTCATGATTTTTTTTTGGATACACATGGCATTCTAAAATAATATTTTCTCCTCATTAACGAAATTAGTTTGCAGCAGACCACAACTCAGAAAGAAAAGAATTGTAACATCTACAATGAAAGCGTCTACAAAATGACATGAAAATGTGATTGTTAAAGAGACCATTAGGAAAAGAATGCATCTGATTGGATGGACCATTTAAAGGGGAATGCTTACTACTTTGTGTCATGAACTCATAACACTTCAATGTGTTTATGACTGCTACCCATCTTAGAATGTAAGCTCTGAGGGGCAGGGACATCCAAACCATTCTTTCAAAATGCTATATATACTCAGACTTGTGGAACATTTTCTTTATATCCTCAAAAAAAAAATCAGATTTTTAATCTATGTCAACCCATTAGAGATTTCCAGTACCAGTTTATTTCTGTGTAAAATCTGTAGCCTAGTCTTTGGTTGTGGGTCATCTGTCACAGAATATGGTATCCCTTTTAAACACTATGATCCTACTGCCTCCTACAACATTCATAGGTGCATATTCACCCTGTGCATAGTGTTTTCATGAATCTGAATTGGGTTCCCTAAGTTGCACACAACGACAATCCTAACAAGCAAGGAAATTATCATCTACCTCAGAATTACTCTTTAACTTTATCCTTCATAGAGTAAATGTAAGGTGCAGGTATAGCAGCAAGCCCATTGACTAATGGAGGATGGTGGTGACTCCATCTAGACCAAAAAAATCTAATAAATACTCTTATCTTCACCAGAGGTCCTCACAAGGGAACTTGGGTTAGTTACCAGGTACTCACTGGTTGAGGCCCCTAGAGGATCCCTTTTTGGTAGCTGCAGCTCTGGGGGTCACTGATAGCAGGACCTTGAGCAGCCTAAATAGAGCAGGAAACTGTCAAGGCAAAGGAATTACTGCAAAGGGGAATGGATAGACATTGGAATCAGGAAACAGGAAGGAAGCTGAATTATTGAAATAGATAGTGATGAGCGATGATGACAATAATCGGCATCGGATAAATTAACAATTTTTGAAATCA
>WMED01015475.1:0-13643 GCA_019650415.1 Pipa parva | reverse complement strand
AAATTTTTGGCCCAAAAACTGACCTCGACTTATACACGAGGTCGACTTATACTCGAGTATCTCGAGTAGATACAGTTTACATATTTAGTGATTGGAGAGATAAAAGATATTGTGGTGACTAACATAATGGATTTTAATACAGCAATGATGGGTAAGTGGTGGGATCTCAAAAATCACAGACTGATATTGGATTTGTATGAAAGCGTAACTGTGGTTGGCAGTATAACTACATGCTGAGATGCATTGCCAACAGATACCATGAAACATGTTTCTACATTGTTATCATGTAAAGTCATTTCTATTCTACTTTCTGCCAAAGATGAAATGCATCATCTCTAGTTGGCAGATCTGTAGTTCTAGGAACCACCAACAAAGCTTTCTGGGAAATATGAAAGCACTTTAGAATGTTTTGAAATGGTAAATTCAACCAATTTAAAAATTAAATAATTTTATTAATCTGTAGCACAGAGGTTCTGCCAATATTAAGTCTAGATTAATTACACTGATCAAGCATTACTCATGGCAACACTGTCATCATAGGATTTACAGATCACTCCAATGACACTCTTATACCAGCCATACAAAGCTACAGTCTCGACAGAAGCTTTAGTAAGGATAACAGTTGGTAGATAAGTTTCACTACATTCCATGAATATTAGTGGCATAACAATAACCAATTTTAGTTACATTTTGAGGGTGCATGGCTTGCAAGATAGAGAAGTGGTAAATGGACTTCAGCACTTTAGTTCCGGGTTCACTATTACTCTGCAAATATTAGAATACAAGAATACTTCCAGAATCAGAAAAGAAGAAGCATTAACATTAACATTGATCTAGACCAGGGGTCTCAAATTCGTGGCCCGTGGGACAACTGCGGCCCTTGGGTTGATAGTTTGTGGCCCCCCGCTTGATCCAACACAGAGGGAGTCCTGGCTGACTCCCTCCACGGTTTGGGGAGGGCTTCTGTGACCCGATCAGTCACAGGAGCCAATAGGAACCCAGGAGTACATGTGATCAGCATAAAATAGTAGTGCTATATAAGCGCTGTGTAAAATAGTAGCGCTATATAAGAATGAATAAATAATAATAATCAGAGCAGAAAAGAAGCAGGGAGTTTGCTTCTTTTACTACAGTCTTGATTAAATGCATTTAACATGAAGCTAAAACAACTCCCTGCTTCCTAAAAAAGTCTGTTAAGTGGACCTGACAGGTCCACTTTGATGCAGCTGCTGGTTGCTAGGGTACAGAACATTAGCAACTAGAAGACCATACACATTTACAAACTATTTAGATAGGGATAGACTCGAGTGCTCTCGCGGGAGGGGAATCCCTTTAATGCTCATGCTGATGTCCACGTGCAGGACATCAGCATGCGCATTTCAGTCTTTCCGGAGTGAGGCGAACACTACGTACCTCACTTCGGAGCTTGGTGAATTCCCCCCTATATATGCACGAATGTCTGTCCTACAGTACAAAAGGGAGCTACTGCACCCATTACAAGCTATTTAACATACCCAAAACCACTGACTTTACTCCAATATAACATAAATATTATATCAGCACTGTCTCAAATGCCGGTCTTCGTCTTAGTTTGCAATAGCAATACAATTTGTCATTTTCCAGGTGCGGGATAGGCTATATCTAAATAACAGATTGTGAGGGAGCCTTTATTATGTCAATATTACCATACTTTACTCAGATAATAAATGAGCTGCAGACACTCTACTAAACAGAATGGATGACACATTTACCACTAGCATAGTAGACTGGCTAATCAGATATTTTTGAATCTGAAAGATATGCAAAAAAGATGCCACAATAACTGTCAATACCTATCACTCTCCAAATGAGCATTGCTTTTGCACATAATGATTTCTACTTGCTGCTTCTGTGCTGCTTTTAACACTAATACACTTGATGATTTCTTAGATGTGGGATTTTGCTTTGGAGTTTTGCAACTCACTCTCAATGGTCAAAAGGTGGAAGTTCAAGAGGTTTCTTTAAGGATCATCACTAGAGCAGTAAGGAGGAATTAGTGCATTCCACCTTTTAAAATAATCAACACTACATGGCTACATTGGAAATAGATAGGTATCTGTTGATAATCCTATAGATTGGTTATTGCACCTCTGTTAGGTACACTTTAATTGCTTTGTTTCTGCTGGAAGGGAGTATACATCTTGAAAAATATAAAATATATAAGAAGTGTTTTCTGATATAATTATGCTATAAAAAATATGAATCTTTTCTCTGAATGTGGCATTTGGGGTTATTCACTAAAGTATGAATTGCTGCGTATAGGTGCGAATTCACCAGATAAAGACAGTCGCAATAGGCTGCTACTGTCACAGTCGTGTCTTTATAATGAGAATATTGTCGCAATCTTAACGTTAAAAAATTGTCGCGACTTTACAATGGGGAAATTGTAGCAGATTTGCTATGGGAATCCGCTGTTTGCAAATTCGACAGTGAAATTCACACCTTAGTGAATAACCCCTCAAACTGAGTATAGGTGTGGATTCTCCAGTTAAAAACTGTTGCAATAGACTGCTAATGTCGCAGTCGCATCTTTATAATGAGAATATTGTCACAGTTGCGACTTTACTATGGAAAACTGTTGCAGTCGCAACTATAAAAATTGTCGCAGTCGGGACATTACAATGGGGAAATTGTCGCGGATTTGGTATGGGAATCTGCTGTTTGAGAATTCTCCAGTTGAATTCGCACCTTAGTGAATAACCCCCCAAGAGTACAAATTAACAGGAGTTTTGTGGTTGCCCCACTCAGGATCTAAAATGTATATAAAAAATCTTTTCTTGGATTGCTACAACTGTGGTTAGCTGTTTATCCTATATTTACTATATCTTAAATCTGTGTTAGAGAAATTTGACTTGTGATCTGTAATGTATTAAAGAGGCTTTTTTCTCACCTAGTATACTCACTACAGCCATCTATCAATCATCCCAAAGATTTATTTCCTTTTCCTTTCATAACATATACCTTTCCCATCCTCACTGCCTAAGATGTTCCTCCAATTATTAACATCAGTATTCCAACCAATCAGTCTACCTATCCTTCCACGTTAATCAACATATGTTCCCTTCTCATTTTCTTTGGCCCTTTGCTTGATATTGATTTACCACTTCATCCTCATTTAAATACACTTTCCCCTGATACTGACTTACTACTCTATCCTCATTTACACACTCTTTCCGACAATGACTCACCACACCAACATCATTAAACAGCCATTTGTTTTTACTTTAAATTAGCATCCATTGTCATTCTTTTCTTTAACCTCATATCTCCTTCAGGAGCATGTCTACAAGTACAATTTATTTAACACCATATTTGACTCTCTGATATCTGGCTATAATCAAAAATGATTAGCTATAGCTTTATCAAATCATATTTTCTCCCTATTGTATTCATTCACTCTGCAATATGGCACAGCCAGAGCCAGATTAGGATGCTTTTTCTCTAGGCACTATGTGCCACAGGTCCCTTTCATATTCTCTCTTCTCTTCTTGCCTTAAACCACACCAAAATATGGTGTAAACAGAGACTGGAATAAAAGGGTGAAAAATCACAGCAGTGAGGATGGGATATGGTCTGATGCTAGTCAGAAATGTCTTATACATAATAATTTAATTTCAAGCATGATTTTATAAGGGATCATGATAAGTTTCTAAGTACAAGCAGGGATTATGCTAAACTAAATTGGGCTATGAACAAAAAAATAAACAGAAGTACTTTCACATCAGTTTTAGGCTAGCTGAGCAATACATAACACAGTTATATGAAACCCCACTATGACCACTATAGACCTGTGGAGAAAAAATAAAAGAGTAGTACCAACTGGTGTATATTAAATGCATTTCATTACAACATGTATCTGTGGATCTGTGGAGAAGTTAGAATTTACCTGAGACAATGGAAATAGTAAAAAGAATGTCTTTGAGATTAAGTTAAGCCTTATGATACTGTTCCATATAACAAACAGTATAAGAGAAAACTGAATTATTTTAAGACTGGACATATTCCAATAAGAATTATTTCTGTGTGTGGAACCATGGAGGGCTGGGCATGAAACTTGTAGATAAGGTTCTGTGTAGATGCATTTAAAGTTATTCATCTGGGTTACTTTAAAGGAGAACTAAAGTTATAAATAAAAATGAGGCACCTAAAACGATACCTGACTTTAGGATGAAACATGGCAATTGGAGCCAACGAGAGCCAGTGTGAAGCTCCGCCCTCTTATGCAAAAGAGTGCACCTGTCATCGTGCTCACTGCGCTTCTCACTTATTGACAGCTCTTTTGCACTACCGATTTGATAAGGGGGCAGAACTACGCACTGGCTCCTGTACCCATGAAAGCACAGTCTAGTCTGCCACCGTACATGGCAATGACAACACAGTTCATGCTCGATAAATAGTAAATGAATCCGGCACTACCGTTGCAGTAAAAGGGAGTTCTTTATTTCACCACTTAGGCATAATTAAAAGAATCACGCAATGCCTACGCGTTTCGCGCTGGCTTTGCGCTTAATCATGGCATGCTGTCATTGCCATGTTTCATCTTAGACTCAGGTTTCATTTTAGGTGCCTAATTCATTATAACTTTAGTTCTCCTTTAACTGACAAACTAATATAGTTACAAATAAATAACTTTGCACATTTGTGACATGAAAAAGTTAAAAGCATCCAGTAAACATTGCACTTATGTGTGAAGCTTTACTGAGATCATGTACAGAATATACTTTGGGTACCTAAATTTACAGTTTAATTGTTTACATAACTGGCATGTACAATCCCCATTCAATTTTCCAAGAGTCAGAACAAGACAAATGCAACTGCTGTAAGTATATTTTCTTTCATTCCATGCTCCTTAGGTATACTCCCCACAGAGATCCCCACATTCCCCCCAGTTACCTTCACTCTGCAGTTTCTCAAAGGACCTCAAAGCAGCATCTCCACCAGGTAAGTAGATAGCAGGTGTCAATGGATAATTGGACTACAATCTCCAATCCAATCTTTCAGTCTGTGGGTACAAGTAAAGAACAGTTTAAAATGTTCCCACAACACTGTTGCCACCCTGTTGTCATGCCCACTAAACAAATAGAATAGATGCTTTAGCAGGTACATGTGATTAACCCTTTTCCCAAAAGGTTTTGCATATTTAAATGACCGTTGCCCAAATACTTAGAGTAGGAGGGTCACAACTTAGACCTCACTCCACAATCAAATGGAAACAGGGGACTGCCTCTAAAAAATATTAGTTGGTCTTGATCCTTTTTACAAATGTTCTTGGTACATGGGTATGCAACTAAGGAAAATGCAATCTAAAATATTATGGGCCTATTCTATCTAAAACTGTCCATGTGTTTAAGTTTAGGAGATTTTTAAGCTTAGGCCTACTCCCACATTAAAGGAGAAGCATAGTCAGATTACATCTTTTCATATGCAGTACTATACCTTAGTGAGAAGCATTTCTCACCAGTAGATGTTTCATCTGAAACAGGATGGAAAACTCCTGAATCAGGAAATGTGTGAGTGATGTGTACCAGCCAGTTTTCCATGAAAGGGTACCCTCCACCAAGACATTTTTGCCAAATATGTAATGTAACACCTGCGCACAAATTAGTTTTCCTGTGTAATCTCCTGCATTACAGGAATGTAAACAAGCATGACTGATGAGGCCAAAAGGTCAGCACACAGCTTAACCAATAGCAGTGAGGCAGCTTTTTCTTCCCATGTTTAGCAGTTATATCACACACATTTCCTGGTACGGGAGTTTTCCAAGCTGTGTAATAAATCATCCAGCTTCACATGAAAAATCTTCACATGAAAAATCTTCACATGAAAGATGTAATCTGACTATATTTCTCCTTTAAAGTTACAAAGGAAAGAGTAAAAGCATTTTGTATTATTGAATTAACTGAAAACAATCTGCAGAAAATATGTGGCTATGATGAATTTTATCAAGAATCATTTTCTTAATTTTCAGTCTTAGGGTAGTATGGATTTTTCCAATTTATATAAACTGGTTAGAGTGAATGAGCATAACTGAGTTATGTAAAATAAAAATAATGTAAAACTTAATTATGCAGAAAGATAGATTGAGAAAAACAGAGAAATAAATATACAAAAACAATGAACTCATATTTAAAATTTCTTTACAAGCTTTAATACATATAAAAATAGACGGCTAGAACCATATGGAGTGATTGTATATTTTGAAAGTTTGGATAAGGACATTTTTTACCTACTTCATGGAGTCCTTTTCTTTAGCTCCAATGATGCACAAACATTTAAATACCATTAGTGAATTCAGCTACAGGAGGGGAAGATGACTTAATTGGAAGTCAGCACACATTTCAAACCACAGAGAAAAATCTCAGAACTTAGTTATGATTAACAGAAAACTCTCCCAATGGCACTACTAGGAATAATTAAGCTGTAAAATTAGTCTTTGTTTGCCAAATGAGAAACAATATTTTTTGATACTGAATTTTTTCAATTTTCTCTGTCTGGATAAATATAATTAGGTAATGAATGACGGCTTGTTAGGATTTTCTTCCTTATATCTGCCAGTTCAAGGATCATTTTGGGGGAGGGGGCTAGCATTCTAGACAACATCACTTTCAAATAAAGGAAATGCATGTGGAATATATCAGAATATGTACAAGTTCTCCAGGTGGTTTATAGCTACAAGATCTGTTCCACAGATAAAAGAAAAACAAAATATTCAGAATACAGAAAAATAACATAGACAAGGCATACCATTACATAAATTTACAACAAAACAGTATTATTTTGTATTGAATAGAAAATATAAAACCAGTTAAAAATTATTGTCTTATATAAACTGTTACTCTTTTCAATAAAGAATGATTTGCAATACTTTCATAAAACAAGTATGTATTTGAATGTGCATTTTCTGTCTTTTGGTTACAATATCTTCCATGCCATACTTTTTAAATTAGCCTCAGGTTAGTAAAGTTGCCTAGGTTTGCAGGTGTGAAAATGGGACTGACCCTTGCTTCGCTGTCTAAATACAAAGATACAATTTCATAGTATTTTCAACCTTGCCCTTCACCTCATTCATTAACCATTTCTGTGTGCAGAAATGTATTTTTTGCCCTTTTGTTCTGTGCCTTGAAAGATTTTATCAGTTCTATCTTCCATACTTACAACTGAGTGGGACCTAAGCAGTAAGTCCAACTGCTTGCACTCAAATACATTTCATTACTTTTTATGGTACTGTCATTGAACATGAGAACTCTATGCAATCCATTCATTTATGTTTGAGTGCCTTAGAAAATCAAATGTGTTCTCTTTACCACAATGGCATTAGCACTGAGTCTAAGAAGCCCCCCAGCCTTCATCACAAGTGGGAATTAATTTTCTGTAAGGGGACTGCCTGGCTGCAGCCCCCAGGTTCTACTAGGTTCAACTATCCACTGATGGTTGCTTGCCTGTAACCAAGCAGAAGGCAGAAACAGTTGATGTGTAACGCAGAGATGGCAAACATAGAGGAATTCAAACAGTTGCTCTTTAACTTGCTGAACAGTGACACAGAAACTACAGGATGAATAAATAGCAGGAATAACAGAGCTGTAACCAGAAGAGGCAATGTAGCACAGAAACAGAAAGTACTGAAACAGGAATGCTGAGACACAAGACACTGCTGAGCATGATGGATCAGTACCAGACATAGCACACAGAAAACAGAAATGCTGATGGCAGGGAGAAGCTAGAAGCTGACAACAGGGAAATGCAAGAAACTACTGCATGAAACCAGATGCTGAGATGCTGGCTCAAGAAAAGCTTTATGTATAAATATCTCCTTGCCACATCACAGACATCAGGAGGTCATGCAAGAGGGCCCCCTCTTCTTACCTGGAGCCTTGAAATTATTCCTATTGTTTTATTTTTTACTATGTAATGTTTTTTTGCATGTTGCCCTTACTACGTATAGTGCCATAGAAGATGTTGATATAAATCATTGATAATATCAATAATAATAATAGAGGTTATGGAAGCATGAGCCTGAGGAACCTCTGGAACAGATAACAAATGTAAGTTCCCAGAAGCCATTTGCTAAGGTATCTTGAGAAAAATATTCATAACTGAGACATCTGGAGCAGGTTCTTGAGACCTTGCACCATAGAATGCAGAAATTCCATGGTTGATTCAGGTACTGAATAGCACCAGGAGTCAAGAAACTCTGAATGATTCCACATTGTGAATTGATTACTGGAGAATGTAACTGCAACCAGGGTAGACCCAACAGAAGAGAAGTTAATGAATTTGGCAAAACATAGCATGAAATAGTCTTTGGGTAAAACATACAAACCTGCAGCTGAAAGAGTACCATTTCAAACTAAAAGTGCCCTATAAGAATAGTACAGACATTAATTAACAGGATTAACTGAGTAGCTGAAACAGCAGGAATAGCAGAATTGTACCCTTCAGTAAAACAGGTAAGCTGAGACAGGATACACTAAGGCAGATATCCCTCATGCAGACCACCATGGATTGGAGCCAGGCATAGCAACCACAAGATTGGAATGTTTCCAGAATATGAGAGATCAAGGAATGCTGCATAATGAAATCTCCTACTGCGACATCATGAACACGACGACAATCAGGCAAGACAACATTAAAAAATTTACTTAAGTTGAACATGATTTTTTTTTTACTTTTTCTGCCATTATTAGCTGTGAAAATGAGCGAAAATTACATTTTCAACCTTTTCATGGACAAAAAATGGACAAAAAGGGGGGCTTTTTGGTGGCAAAAAACGGGTGAAAAAGTCAAAAAAATAATTTTTGACTTTAGTAAATTTTACCCAAAGCATCTTGTTGTAAGGAAACAAGAAGCTTACCTGGAAGTAGCAGTAAGAGTTGAGGGCCTGTAACCCACTGGCTTCTAACAATCAACAGTAACTTTAAAAGAGAATTAAAGGCAAGCGCTGCAAAGGACTGTTTTAGCTTATAACAAGGAATATAATATACAGATGGTTCCTCTAATGAATGTATATCCTGTTATCAGATGTTCAGTGTGCCCTTCCTCAGAATGAACTGTGCTTTACCAACAGCCACTAGAAGCACAATTTTAAATTCTAACTGGGCTTCAGTGCACACGTGTACAACTGATGCAATAAATGAGGCAGGTCAGTGACTGTTAGTAAACATGTGATCACCCGTGGAGCTAGAGTACACTAAGCTTCTAATAAGACTCTTTCTGTTCAACAGTAGTACAACCCCTGTCAGGGCAGGATTTTCATTTTTTTCATTACATTTAATGTAAACAGTGTGGGACGCTGAAAATTTAGAAACTTGACTGACAGAATAAAATCTTATAGTGAGTTTCTTTATAGTGAATCAGTTAAACACAGAAAGATAATAAAAAGTAATTAATGATAACATGTTTAAGTTAATGTCTAAGATATCAACAGCCGTGACCCACCAACTATTTTATTTCAAGTATTTTACAGGTGCAGCAAATATTAACTTTGACTTGTAAAGCATCTGACATTGAGGGGGTAATTCAGCAAGCAGCGAAGTGAGCTACGATGCGTTCGGCTCACTTCACAAATGGTAGTATGCACATGCTGATGTCCGCGCGCAGGACATCAGCGTGCGCATACTACCATTTGTGAAGTGAGCCGAACGCATCGTAGCTCACTTCGCTGCTTGCGGAATTACCCCCTTGAGAGTACTAATGTAATCTGCTTTTGTTTTGCATTGTGATGCACAAAGCCAACAATGAAATCTCCTGTAGGTTAAGGTTTTATGAATTCTCTTATTTGCCTGTGGTACAAAGAAGAATATAGAAATCAATATGTTTTATGACTCT
Source organism: Pipa parva (assembly GCA_019650415.1). NCBI lineage: Eukaryota > Metazoa > Chordata > Amphibia > Anura > Pipidae > Pipa > Pipa parva. Next base: position 3,779 of record WMED01015475.1, on the reverse strand, counting down.
TGTTTTCACATTTCTATGGGATATGTCCCAAAATATTGAATGACCCAAAAGTAAGATCATTGTGCGTGCTTGTAAATGAAGGGAAGGGCAGGAGGTCAAAAAACCCTTCTCTTTGCTTTGCAATAAAGAGGGAAAGGGGAGTAAAATGTGCTTTGTGCCCTTATTTCAGTGGCCTGCCTATTTTACTAGTGTAATTATTTAACTTACTGCAGATAAACTGCATTTTGTCCCTCTTGTATATAACCTTTGCTATATGCCCTTTACCTTTTTCTGGCCTCATGCAATGGGGTGGGAGTAAGTGAAATAAATTGGTGTCCCCAGGACCCCTTTCTAATCTTATTTAAAAAATATATTTATCCTTCTCTCATACTTGATTGAAGCCCTTGATCTGGCTTTAATCCACCCATAGTAAGTAAAAATATGAAATTAATAAATGACCCTGAGCACCATCATTCTCTCTCATTTTATTTATTAATGTTACACGAGCAAGAAAAATAAAAAAATGTTATTCCATAAAGAAACATTTTGACAGCATATCTTAATTTTATTCATAATCTCCAATAGAGTGCATTCATTTTAGATGTATTTCTTTCTGATGAACAAAATATGATTCTGTATATTTATATACATACAAAATGTTCTTGTAACATTTTAACCCTTACTATGTTTAAGGGCAAAATAGAACAGAAGCCTTACTAATGTAATAAAAGATGAGTCATAAATGTAATGCCATTTATGGTTCTTTCATTTCCATAAATTAAACAAATGGACTCACTCCAGAACGTTATATTGGTCTTAAAAATGATATGCACATACTAAAAGTATTGCCATATTTTCCATACAGGATATTGCAGTGACTAGGGTAATAACTAAAGCTAAAATTATTGCAATTTAGAAGGAATCATTTATTATGAACCAAAATGACTTATTTACAGTTTGCTTTAAAAATATTGAATATTCAATAAAGAAGTCTTTCAATTTAAAACAAATAAATATTCTTTTAACATAAGGTTTACAGAACAAGAGACAATTGTTTTTAAAGTAACTATATGGTTTATAGTTAGTCATTTTTGTTAAATTGGGGGTTATTCACTAAAGTCCAGATTGTTGCGAATAGGTGCGAATCTGCCAGATAAAGACAGTCGCAATTAGGCTGTTACTGTTGCAGTTGTGTCTTTATAATGAGAGTATTGTCACAGTCACAACTTTATTACAGGAATTTTGTCACAATCTTAACATTTTAAAAAATTGTCACGACTTTACAATGGGGAGATTGTCACGGATTTACTATGGGAATCGACTGTTTGCGAATTCGACTGTCGAATTTGCACCTTAGTGAATAACTTCCATGCTGTCCATGCAACCAAATAGATCATTACAGCCAAATGGAAAAATTTGCAACAACCAAATTTACACAACTGGGTTAAAAAATAACTAGGTCATGAACAAATTGCCTCTCTATCTATAAAGGATATAAAACATATGAATTGTATTGATTTCTGTCAGTTTATTTCATCTTTACTGATAGCCATGTTGTTAAACAGACCCCTGTTGGTCACATTGTATTTTATGGTGCTTTAGATAATACTTGATATTTAGGAACTGTGTCAAAAGACACAGCTATTAGCTAAATATCATGATTTATAGACACACTTTAGAAATTTTTGTAACCATAGAATGAATATAAAGTAACTATAATTGCATTTGAAGAATTTTCATTTCTTGGAGTTACTGTCCCTTTATGAACTCCCTTCTAAACACTCCCTTATTAATGACATCCCTCCCCTTTTTTCTTTCTTGCTTTTCTCCCCCCTCCTTCCTGTTTCTAACTAATATTTTAAGAAAAAAATCCATCTGCAATAACATATGCTTAAAGAAAATTGATGTAATTACAAAGGTTATTGATTGCTCTTCTGTAATCATTTCATACTGAAATTTAGTCCATTAAGTTTACACTGAAGAACACTGCCTACTTACTGGTTAAGTAAGGGATCAAGCACTTTAGGAGGCAATATGCAACACTGAATAAAATAAGCTACAAAATAAAAAAGACCAAGTTATTGTAGTATGTATTATCTTTGAATTTGTGTGGCAACATGTCAGTTCATATTCAAATCAGGGACTCCAATTGCAAAACTTTACAAGCCTGTTTATTTGAATGAATTTGAAATTAAATGCATTTACTGCCATTTCAGTTCACTCTGTTGCACCTCCCTACATATCTACATTAGAGTGCCAATATACACCTCATTGTCAACTCAAGTCCTCACAATGAAATCTATTTTATGAACCACTCACTAAGACCGCCCATTCCCATATTCTAACTCTCTCTTACTGTCTCTTATCTCTGGAACTCTATACCCCTTCTATCTCTGCTAAGAGCAATCCCTCAATATTTTCAAAACTATAATTAAATCCTACCTCGTGGAGAACTAGCACTTGCTTTTATGTATTTCATGCTTAACCAGCTATATTTTTTTTAATACCACATATAGACACTCATGATGGGAGAAATGTATTAAACTCAGAAAGACTGTTCTCGGGCTTTCCAAGTTTACTGAGTGAAATCTCTCATTATTCTCATGAGATTTTTTTCGAGTTTTCGACATCAAGTTTTTCAATCTCAATTTTTTTAAACATTTTCAATGGAAAGGTATCCATGCTACTAATGTAAAGTATGGCTACCTTTCCATCGAAAAATTTGATAGAAAAACTCAATCGAAAAGTTTCGGTCGATAAATATCAATTGAAAAAATCTTGCAATATTTACCGCAAGAAACTTCTGAGATCTCCCGGGAATAAACTCGAAAAAGCGAAATCGGGCTTTTCCGAGTTTAATAAATTTCGCCCATATAAACATACAACATTAACATTACAACAGTAACATTAAGGGTGAAATCGGATTTTTTGATGGAAAGGCTACCTTTCCATCGAAAAATCCGATTTCACCCTTAGGGGGTAATTCAGCATAGTGCGAAGTTACCTCCGGATCCTTCGCATCACTTCGGAGAGGCTGTTATGCGCTCGCTGATGTCCTGCACGTGCACATCAGTGAACGCTTTAAAGGGATTATAGTCTCGGCAAGACCACTCAAGCGCATAACAGCCTCTCCGAAGTGATGCGAAGGATCCAGAGGTAACTTCACACTATGCTGAATTACCCCCTTAATGTTACTGCCCTTATTACCCACCTATCTCTGTATGTAAGTCTCTTTCCCATTTAGACTGTAAGTTCTACTGGGCAGGGAACTCCCCTTGTTTCAAGTGCTGCCTGGCACTTACCATACCTGTATTATGATTGTATTGTTGAATTGTACAGCATGGTATAACTTAGTGGAGCTTTATTTATACATATTGTGAGATTATGAAGGAGTTAATACTGGACTGACGCTATGTTTCCATAAAATATCGCCATTTTGGAAGGTACATGTCTTAGCCAGCTAAGACATGAGGAAAATCCTGGTGCAAATGGGTTTTCAGTAAGTAGCGCTGGAAACAGTTTATTTAAAAATGTCTGGGGTGGATTTTCTTGGAATGGGTGACAGGTTTGGTAGAGGGGCCACCCATTCCCCCTTCCCTCCATTCCAGGTTTTGTGGCTTGTGATCCAGACAGAGCAGGTGCAGGGAGCCACTGATTAGAAGGCCTATAAATCTGCTGGATTAGCAGACAGTCAGAAGGCGGAACGCAGCTGAGAAAGCTGGAAGGCTGTGAGCCTCAGCGAGATTAAGTTACCTGGAAGGTAACTTGTGATTTATGGACTAAAAGGTTGATGTCGTTTT
>WMED01015474.1:0-13643 GCA_019650415.1 Pipa parva | reverse complement strand
ACGGTAATGTAGTGGGGTTTTTGTAATCGATGTATCGATACGGTAATGTAGTGGGGTTTTTTTACCTATTAATATACATTCCTCATATACTTTTTTAAATGTAATATCGATATTAACCCACACAATAATATTAGCAGCTTAAGACAAGCATTGAGGCATCATGTATTTTAATTGTTTTTAACTTTTTGGTTTTGTCTAAGGAAACCCAGTGCTTTTTCACATAATATGGTAATAATAAAATGTGTTGTTTGAGTGCACCGTATAAGTGAGTACTTTTTCCTTTTTTTCTTTTGTAATATAGTTGTTTTACTCCATCAGGTTGCACCATAGATTATGCTATATACTTTCTAATGTGCTCATTGCCATTTTGTTTGGTTTGTTATATTGCTGCACTGTTGTGTACAGTTACGTGGTGCTGGACTCCTAATAGACTGTGTGTGTGCTAACAGCAGTACGCAGTTGCATTTTGCTACTCAAACTTTACAGAATAGAAAGATATATAGCATGTGAGGGGTCCCTTATATGACATGGCCAGGTTCCCTTATATGGCATGTAAATATCCCCTTATACAGTATGGATTGGTTCCCTTATATAGCATGGATTGGTTCCCTTATATAGCATGGATTGGTTCCCTTATACGGCATGTAAATATCCCCTAATACAGTATGGTTTGGTTGGAAATTTGGAAAAATACAGTTGGACAATAGGCAGATAAGTGGCTAGTGGTCATCCTTTCTCCAAACTGCATGCCTACAAATGCTTTTATTTAAAGGGACCATGGTTGGTCAAGTGTTTCCTTGTTGCTTGGTACAAGCAGAGTATGCACTGTGTGTAATCTAGCTGCGTGCTAAGGGATACATTTACCCTACCAGGTTTCCAGCATACAAGTTACCCTAAACCTACACTAATCTTTGGCATACTTGGGTGCTTTTAATTGTCTCTTAACTTCCAAGAGAGTTTTTATATTCTTTTCACACAGCCTTTACTGCGCCTATACTTTGTCTGACCCCACATCTGTCCACTCTCACATGACGGTGGAGCTTTAGCCAATTTTAGAGGAGCTGTAAGCTGGGCAGAGTAACTTCTCTTAAAGGAACCATGCCCTTCAAAATATATTGCAAGCTTAGTCAAAGGACATACTTCACAAAATCCTGCGGGTATATTCTCTGTTAAAACAGATTATATATTACATCTGAATCTCCTCCCCATGTGTCTCTATAGAGGCTGCTTTTCTCGCTTCTGATTGGTTTAGATAGGATCTCTGTTTAGTAAGCTGCAGGTACACTGAACAGTCCAGGTCAATTGATCATAAAGTGTTGAGTAAGGCTCTATCAAACATATGAAATGTATATGTAATTTGTATTCTAGTGATAATTAAGTATTTTTTGATGTGCCTATTTTTGGGGCACAACATTAAATTAAACTAGTGGCGCTTTATAAAAAAACACATACAAAAAAAACAGTTTAGGAAAAGATTGTTTTATAGAATTCAGTCGATATTGTAATTCATTGCACGGTGGAAATATTCAAACACGTACTTGTGTCTCCTCCAGGTTAAGGCCTCCAGAGATACAACCGCTGCTGAGAAGTGCTTATCGGCTCTCACTGAATGTGCTGCTTCAGGCAAAGGAAACATCTTGGGGCTTGCGGTTGAAGCAGCTCGAGCAAGGTAAATCTTTTAAACCTTTTTCTCCCATTCTACACTCTTCAATTAGCAGGTCCACTGAGGATAGAGACAGAGGGAGTAAGAGCTACCATAGAAAGTCGGGAGGGGAGCAAGAGCAAGTGCTATACTTAGCCTAATATGAGCATGTGCCAACCTTTGTTTAGATGTGATGGAGAGTACAGTGGCTCAGTGGTTAGCACTGCTGTCTTGCAGTGCTGGGTTCAATTCCAGCCTGGATTTCATCTGCATGGAGTTTGTATGTTCATCTGCATGGAGTTTGTATGTTCTCCCCGCACCTTGTGTGGTTTTCCTCCCACAATACATACATTTGTGTGTGTGACTGAATAGAGAAATTAGATTGTAAGCTCCATGGGGCAGGGACTGGAGTGAATGATGAATCTGTAAAATGCTGTGTAATATATCAGCGCTATATAATTGAATAAATAAAACACTTGACTTTAGAAAGGCTGGACAATATTTCTTTTTGTATTTATATAATGCTCTGTGTACATTTATTAACTGCGGCGTTACATTTTACAGTGTGTTTTGTAAAATCAATGCCTTATACTTGAATTAGTATTTGTCCTGCAACTGGCTATTTAATTACTTATAGCCAGCTCACATCGCCCCATGTAGTAACATTCCCCCATTTAAACATGCATGGACTTTGTATGTTCTCCCGGCACTTGCGTGGGTTTCCTCTGGGGGCTAAGGTTTCCTCCCATAATCCAAAAACATACATCTGTGTCTGTCTATGTGTGTGTGACTGAATAGGGAAACTAGATTGTAAGCTCCATGGGGCAGGGACTGAAGTGAATGACAAACCTCTGTAAAAGCGCTGCGTAATATAACAGCGCTGTATAAAAAAAATGAATAAATACAAAAATATAGGGAGCTGTGATATCAGCCAGTGTTATCAATGGATAAAGCTGTGAGTCAAAAAGTAAATTATGGAGAGTGAATATGGGTTAGGACAAAGGTTGAGTATAAAAATTGGTCATGTTGTTGAGGCAGGGTTCTTTTAATTGTTAGAGAAAGCTTACCTTAGGGGTTCTGAATGAGCTTATCAAAGCTTAGACAACTGGATGTTTATCTGAGCAGTCTAGGGAGAGCGTAAAAGGTGCACCACAGAAGACATCTTATTCCCGTGAATGAGATTAGGTGTTGTGTTGTGCATTGAGTCCTGTGAATGTATAGCAGTGATGGCCAACCTTTTGAGCTCGGTGTGTTAAAATTAGTCAAAAAAACAATCATAACTCGGGTAGTGTGTCACTTCAAGAAATATCCATACCTGTCTGCATCAGCAGGAGGGAGGTGGGGCAACCCTCCTACTGAGAGTGCGGCACGACCAGTACCATGATGTGTGTCAGCAAAAACGTCTTGGTGTGTCATAGTTTATCCATCACTGGTGTATAGGGTGCTCGGGAGTGTTGGACTGGTAACACCTGGCAGTTCTGAACCTACCCTCCATTTTTTGTTGAGAGTATGCACCAGATAACAGGCAGTCTGATTACAGAAACAATGAGAGTGGGGTATAAACCAGGCACCCAATCCTGAACCGAACACAGCTGCACAAGATAATAAGGCATCAGTTTGTAGTTGGATAAATAGACGTCTCATGTGTCCTCAGTTGCTGACATTTTAAAGTAGTGTACGCTAAATACCAGTGTCATATGCAACAGTATGAAATATGACTCCGGAATGCTGACTTCAAAGTCTGAGTTGCAGAGAAAAAGCTCTATTTCAACTTGGCCAATAGAAGGAAACGTTACAATTGAATAAAAAAGTGTGGACAATGTGATGACTAAAAAAATAGCATTAGTTACAAGGGGGGCTTAAAGGACAAGTATAGGATCCTTTTGTCTAGGGGGGATTAGGAAGGGGAGACTGGGTAGCTACTTACCAATAGCAGCGTTAGGTTCCAGCGCTGCCTCAGCTGTTTGCTAATCTGCCAAAGTGATCATCTCTGTTCATCCCCCCGCGGTTTTCTTCTAGTTCCTGACCGGAAGTAGCAGATTTATCAAAAAATTCTGTATTTATAAATTATGAGAAACTGTTCCTTTTAATGGTATGTTGATTTAAAACCAAATTCATATAAAAATTAAAAACAAAAATGAATGATCCAGTCCTTTTCACACTAGTGTACATTTTATTTGTGGGCAATGAAAATTGTCTTTATTTTTAAACCAGCAAGTCTGAAAACTATTGGAGGGAAATTTAGGTTAATTAACTTTTAGGCAATTCGTTAATAAAATATGTAATCCATTGAAGTGACTGGGTATATTTGTAAATAAATGACTGGAGCAACAGTTGCTTGGGGTGATTCATCAACAGTAGCATTATTTCCAGAGGTCTAGTAACCCATAGTAATCAATCAGCTGTTAGCTTTCACTGCTACAGAGCAACTGTAGTAATAAAAGGCAACTTCTGATTGGTTACTAGTCCTCTGTAATATTGAGGGGGTTATTCACTATGGTGCGAATTCAACTGTCAAATTTGCAAACAGCGGATTCCCATAGTAAATCTGCTACAATTTCCCCATTGTAAAGTCGAAACAATTTTTTAATGTTAAGATTGCGACAATTTTCCTATAATAAAGTCGCAACTGCAACAATATTCTCATTATAAAGACGCAATTGCGACAGTAGCAGCCTACTGCGACTGCCTTTAGCTGGCGAATTTGCCCTTATACGCAACAATTTGGACTTTAGTGAATAACCCCCAGAAACTGTTGACGAATCATTTATTATCTCCATTCATTCACACTGATAACTGGAAACGGTTTTAATGTGACATTAGGTCATGGCATAAACTCTTCATGTATTTTGCACCTTTTAATTCTCCCGATCTCATAAGTTTGATCGCAGGTGCGCCATCTTGGCAGCGTAGTGAATTAAGTAGGTCCGATCTAAGGCAAGGAAATATGTCAATCTTTTGTGACGGCTCTTGCGGATTATACTCCATCCTCCAGTTAAAGATAAAAATACAAATCTCTTTTGTGTCACAATAGTAAATGAAATTTGACATTTGCAGGAATAAGAGATGCGATAAACAATAGCTCACAGCACGTGCTAGTTAAATCTAGAAGTAATTCAGTATTTTAATTCATTTTCTGGCTAAATCCACTTATTGCAAATGGACCAAGAGAATTTTTCATTAAGTTTATTTATTTTTTTTTTTTTTAAAGAAGTGAAGCCTATAAAAATTCCTCAAATGGATTTATCTAAAGCACCATAGAAACCAATGGGACTGGGAGAGGTCTGTTTTAACAACATGACTGCTATCAGTAAAGGATAAAAACAGACAGGAAGCAATACAGTTCATGAATTCAGCTTGAAAGACACCATTTTTTGATGCGCTGTATTTGAATAACTATCATGCTAATCTGAATGGGAGTTTGTTGAGCCTGGAGATTTGTTTCAGAATTGTAGCCCTTTTATTAGAACCTGTTTTACTCACTACAGCTCCATGTTTTATCCATTCTCCTCCTTTTTCCTCCATATTTCTTTATTTTCCTCTGCCACATCTTAACTGTTCATGGGTTTTGCTTATTTTTCCTCTACTAATCTGGGTGAAGACTGTAATGATTAAGGTCTTTTTGTTAGACCACAATGCCTCAGTCGGAGTCTTATGATTTTAATGGAGTAAAAAATAAAGATTTACACAGAAGTCCACATATTTCTGTGGCGGAAATAAATTTTTTTCTGTTAACTGTTCCTTTACCTTATAATTTTACTGACCTATCCCTCATTAAAGGCTTTTTCTTAACCCTGTCTATAAAGAAAGCCCCATTTACCTATTGTCAAGTAATATAATGAATAAGAATCTCCTGACTCACCTCTTAATTCAGCATAGCTTAGTATCCCCCTGTAACTGCTCTCTTCCTCTCAACAACTTCCTTGTATGTGAAGTGCAAGCATGTAGCCACACCCCTTCCTCTCCCTGACTTCTCTCTCCACAGCCGACTGTGGGACAGGTCTTATCTGCGCATGCTCAGGGTTATAAACAGGCTTTTTGGCTAAGGAGAGGGGTTTTCCCCATATGAACCACTCTCTGAATAGTGAGTGATGTTAATCAGGGGCAGGGCTTATTGGCACTATACAGGAAGTACCTGTACACAGGAACATCTGTGGGCGCAGGACTGTTTAAACAAGTACTACTGATCCCAAAATAATTTTTACATTTTAATGTTGGCTTTCTATCTGTATACACGTCGAATATAAATAATGTTTTATTAAAATTTTCATATCCTTTAAACGCATAATAAACCCCATTATGATCAAGATTCTTAATCTATGTATTTGATTCCATTGACGCTGAGATTTCTTTGCTCTATTAATGTTTTTTTCAGTTGCAATACACAATGCTTTATATATTCCTATATACATTACTTTTGGTAATCTCTCTCTTCCGTTTTACACCAGTGATTTCCCGGCCCCTTTGCCCCCGCGGGTTTGTTCGCTGCACTCAACATTCTAATCAGCAGCGATGACGATAAACTGTGGAACTGCACATTTCTAAACGATTTCAGTTAAAATGGGTAGATAATGCTACATAATCATATGTTTTCTGTGTATTAATGAATTTATATAAGCGATTGCTTTTGTGATGTCACCCCATTAATGTATTATCCTAGAAAACTTACAGGACAACAGCCATGAACGATTACACAAGAGGAACAATACCACTATTTTCCATACCTTTGTTTATGGCTTATTCCTCTTTGATGCATAAATGAGTTATTTTTTTGTCCCGCTGTGAATGCATTGCTTTTCTTTAATGGAAAATAGCGGTGATTATGCCATATTACTTGTGTAAGCACTGGCTGCTGGTGCTAATTTATTTTATAGAAGGTTGTTTTTATCTTTTTTGCGTTTAACATAACCCAAAGTGGGCTTATTCACTAAAGTCCGAATTGTTGCATATAGGTGCGAATTTGCCAGATAAAGACAGTCACAATAGGCTGCTACTGTCACAGTCACATCTTTATAATGAGAATATTGTTGCAGTCGCGTCTTTATTATGGGGAAAATTGTCACAATCTTAACATTAAAAAAGTGTTGCGGATTTACTATGGGAATCCGCTGTTTGCGAATTCGACAGTTGAATTTGCACCTTAGTGAATAACCCCCAAAGACTGTGTGCAACAGTCATTTATAGAGAGAGATAAATTCACCAAGAAGTCACATTAGTAAATAAAAGCAAGTACACATGCACAAGGCAGGGAACTGAAAGTGGGCGCTCTGGCGGAATAAAGAATTATTATAATATAATATAATTATACCATAAAACCTATTCTTATACTGTTTGCTCTACTAGTTTCGGATTTTGCTAATGCCATTGTTTAACTCAGAATGCTATGTAATAAATGTGTGAAAGACTGTAGTTTGCATAATGTAATGTGCCTTATGATAAGGAATCAACAGACAACACAAAGAACTGTTACTGGCTGTTGACACCATTGATCTAAAAAATTCTGCTAAAAGGTCAATGTGTTTAAGAAATATCTTGGGTTTAAAAGATATCTGAGGCGTCATCCTGTTCTTAGTCGAAACCCCCTTCAGTTGCTATTGTTGGGTTTTATTTGTAGGCAAGCAAACATAGATTCTATGAATATATACAATTAGCCGCTCAATCCTAAGTGTACGATCAGCAGTATATACTCACACCTAATAATCTCTCTCTGGGTGCTGTAAAGTAGAAAATTCATACTCGTTGGTCCTTGTTCAGTTAAGCAATTCAAATATCTCTGGCACTCCAGTGAACAATAAACCAATTTTCATTATTTCAAGTTAAAAGCATGCAGCATTCATTGTAAAGCTTCCAGTGTGCGTCCCAAGTCAGAGATATTTACATTACTTATATTTGTAGCCAGCCCAAGTCTTTTGTTTCACACTGAATCAAAGGTCTTGGGCAAGTTTGGATCTGACCATTTAGAGCCAGTACTACCGGTCCTTTAATGTCTAGCTGCAACTGTTTAGCTTTAATCGGGGTTAATTGCCATTCAGAAGAAGTGACTCTGTACAAGTAGGAATCATGAAAAGGGAGCTGGAAAAGCTTTTACGTGGAAGATTTGAATGATGTTCCCTCGTAAATGGCACCCTCATGTTGGAAGAAGTCACGTATAAAGTTATAAATGACAGAAATCTACATGCAAATTCCAGTACTATTAAATATTTTATGTATCAGACATGCCCAAGGAATGCTTTTCAAGACACACCCACATTACACTGTCCGTCTCGGTTTATCTTTGTCATTTTGTAACTTATGTCGGAGAGTTGTGACTAATTAAGTCATTAATTAGTTGGATGTGTGTAACAAATTCATTAGGGATTGTTTTATAATTAACCATTGGCTTGAATGGTCAGTTTATAGATTAAGAACTTTGAACTGCTTTTAACAATTTTTGCACCCAAAGTTTTTTTCTTAATACAGTTTTTTGAAGTACATAGTACGTTGAAGATGCTTGTTGATATTTCAGTTGTTAAAGGAGAACTAAAGAATGATACTACTAGGAGAGATTAAGGGGGAAGGGAGAAATACTAACCACTAGGAGTTTTAGGCTCCAGGGCTTGCCCCATGTTCTCAACATGATGGTTCTGTGCACTGCTGTGATCTTCACTTCCTGCTTTATGATAGATTTTGGCGAGTTGAGCAAGCGCAGAAGCAGTTCTACATTAGAATCCTTTTATACACATGCTCAGTTCACTGAGTTTCACTAGGAACAGGAAGTGAAGAGGATGTCTTTAAAGGAGTCTAAGTCCAGGGGTGGGTGGACCTTAATTGGCGAGGGGGGAACACAAGCATACATGGTACTGTAAACCTTTCTGATCTCTCCTGCTCTTCACAAGTGCTGCGATCCATTTCACTTCTTGTTCCTGTGAGTTTCTACAAATTGAGTAAGCGCTGTAGCAGTTTTCTTATGAGAAACTGCTGTTTCACTTGCTCTACTTGCCCAAACACACAGGATCAGGAAGTGAAGTTGATCGCAGCGCTTGTCAATAGTAGAAGAGATCGATGAGAGCACTAGACTGCGCTATAGCATAAAAGGCTGATCAGCAAGTATTTCCCCTTTTCCCCATTAAAAGTGTTTAGGACTCCTTTAAGTAATGTCTCTTAGTAGTAATTGCACACTTTACCCACACTTCCAGTTGCCTTAAACTTTTAGTCAGCTCACACTGTCCTGTGACACTAAAACCTGGGTCCTCCATCAGTCAGAGTTTGACTCTGCAGTAAAGGATCTCTCTAGCATTCTCCCAGAACCATCCTTCCCTCCCCAGAAGGCATAGGGAAGCACAGAACATTCACTGAGAGCAGAGACTTAAATTTCACCTGAAGAGGAAGTCCCTCAATGACCAAACTACTCTTCTTAAAGTGCACCTGCCACCTCAAAACTAATATTAATTTAGGTTGTACTTATGAAATAAACATTTGTGTAAATATAAATGTATTAAAAAATGTACCTTTATACAGTGTTTCTCTCTCTCATCTTCCCTGTCAGCCCGACTTTTCTTTCCCGAGTGTTGGGTGGGTGGGGCTAAATAATGAGTAACATTATAGCTCCTCCAATCAGATCCCTTAAATCAGAATCTAGCAGGGATCTGATTGGAGGAGCTATAGTGTTAATCATCATCACCAGACTTGGCAAAGAAAAGTCAGGCTGGTTGCCTATGAAAAAAATATCCAAATAAAGTAAAACAAATTGTAATTATTTAAAGAAACAGAACCAAATGTCCCAGAATGCCACTATCTACAACGTTCTCAAAATGTAATAGTAAGCTGGAGAAGAAGTGCCCTGGGTAATCCTCTCTGATGCTTTAGGCACTGACCACTTGCAACACTGGCAGATTTTGTGATTTGTGGCTTCTGTTTTCTTTTGTCCCATGTCTACAGCACTATAGAGTATTTTGTCAGTTTATCAAATGATAATAATTAGTGAAGAATGCCCTTGATCTTTAGAAGGAAATGTATCTTTTGCACTAACGATAACCTCACGCTTATCATTACTAGATGCACTGTCGGGGAAATAACTAATGCTATGAAAAAAGTGTTTGGTGAGCACAAAGCCAGTGATCGAATGGTGAGTGGAGCCTACCGCCAGGAATTCGGCGAAAGTGACGAAATTTCTTTTGCTAATAACAGGTAGGGGTTTCTTCAATGAACTCTTCTTTAACGTAATGTGGGAACCTGTCCTGTACGATCTGATGAATGTCCCGTTTTAAGGGAGTCTAAAGGACCAAAATGAATGAGCTGCTTAATCTACTCAATTGTCTTAGCAGTGGGAGATTAAAAAGAGAGAAGGAAAAGAAGGAATAGAAGGTTTCCTATAAAATTTTGCTTTGGGTGGTTAGAGATCATGGGAAGGGGACGATATGGAAGGAGGGCCGACAAATGACACCAGTGTTTAAAAAAAAATGATATTGAATTAATCTTAATCTTATTCATTTAAAGGGCATTTATATTTTCAGTGGAGCCTTCAAATTGTCATTTTTTAAAAAAAAGCTCAAGGTCTTGCTTAATGATTAGTTTCTCCGGGTTATCTAATCAATCTTTCTTTCAGAATCCAGAAATTTATGGACAGGGAAGGACGCAGACCACGTTTGCTGGTTGCGAAAATGGGACAGGACGGTCATGACAGGGGAGCTAAGGTTATAGCCACTGGGTTTGCAGATCTTGGATTTGATGTAGACATTGGTCCTCTTTTCCAGGTAATGTTTGAAGTACATTTATTTTTTAAGTTCCCAATGAGCAAGAATAAAATCACTGACCAATAACAGTCCATTAGTGGTTAGCACTGCTGCCATGCAGCGCTGAGGTCCTTGGTTTAATTCCACCCTGGAATTGTATGGAATTTATATGTTCTTGTGCGTGTGTTTCCTCCCACAATCCAAATACATACAACATTGTCTGTCTATGAAGTGTTTGTCTGAAGTGAATGACAAATCTCTGTAAAGCACTGCGTAATACATCAGCGCTATATAAATGAATCTGTGTAATACAATTAGCAGTGAATAGAAGATATCAGTGATGTATTATATGCAAGTTTATTATATTTTTATGAGTATATAAAAATAACATTTTTCATTAAACCCTCCTACAATTAAGAGTAGCCAAATGAATGGTTATAAAGAGAAACTCTTATACCTCTTTTAAAACTGCAACCCCCCTAATGCAATTTCCACAACTATAAAAAATACTCTCTCCGTACAGAGGCAAAGAGAGTAACGCTTTTTAAAAATTAAAGTAAGGGATTTTCCCTTTTTATTTTTTTAGAATGTTTTCCATTGTTTTTATATTCTTCTTTGCATTTTAATGGTCTAGTGGTTACTAAGGTCTATTAATCTAGGAACCAGCCAGTAGAAGAATGATATTACAACTCCTGAATCGAAAGTAAATTAACATAAATAAGTAGAAATAAAAATAAGTAATTCAAGCCTTAAATCAATTGATTTTATTGCCCCATATCAAGGGGCAAGGACCTTCAACACCCGTGAAGCCAAACAAAATCAAATAACTACCTTAAAATCTGTTATCTACAATATACTAAAAATAAGGTCCAAGGTGGGCAACCTCTTTATCATTCCATATTTTGTTCCTGTACTTATTAGTCTCCAAAAGAAGTCAATACACCAGCTTGTGAATATGAGGAAATCTTATATCAGCTGTTACTGTCTGCATACGGAGAGAAGTAAAACCTGTATATGACCTTTATATATAAGGGACAGCGACCTCCAAACATACAGCCAATGTCATTAGGAACTATCTTCAACATAAAGAGGAACAAGGAGTCCTGGAAGTGATGATATCCCCCCAGAGCCCTAATCTTATAGTCTCTATCTGGGATTATATAAAGAGACAGAATTTATTTGAACAGGACTACCTGCACAGAAGATCTGTGGGTCTCAAACACATGGCACAGGGGCCGAATGCTTTCATCTGTGTTCTATTGCACAACCTACAATGGTGGGCACGCTTCTCCTGTCTTTCTTACCGGCGCAAGAAAAAATGAACATGGACGTGAGTGAACGTGTTGTATGAAACCTGTTACCCAAGTTTGAGACCCCCAGTTCTAAATTGTCTGGGGAAACCTCTCTGTCAAGGTCTTTTAACGACTGTGTCAAATGTGAACCTAGGAGAAGGGTGGTGACTCCAGAAACGGATTTCATTTAGATTTCTCCTGTGTTCCTTCGCTTTGCGTTGTGTTAATCGATAAATCTATTAAGCATTTTGTTTTCTTAAGAATTTCTTTCCACATCTGCCTAAATCATATGCCACAGCCCCGTAACACGGCAATAGTTTTGGCCACATTACACACCAGGATGTGCTTTAGCTATAGAATTGAATAAAGTACCAAACACCCACTTTATTTTTTTACTGTAAAAATACAGCACATTTATTTTCCGCTAACATATAAATTTTACATGAAGACCTTGATATGAACTCTGCAATTCCTGGGAAACTGTCACTATAGTTTATACGTGTGTGTGTGTGTGTGTGTGTATAATATATATATATATATGGCACTCAGAGTACATTTATTAAGAAGAAAGAAAATATATTGCTAAATTTAATCCATTTTTTTTTTTTATCTTTCCCAAGATGAACATCTAACATTAATGTTGCACAAAATTTTCCTTGGTTCTTCTGGTTTTACATTAATACAATCCTGTCAGTGACTTTATTTGTATATACGTGTATTCCATGTATAATTTAAAATGACTGAGTTCATAGCAAGGTCTCATCTATGATTTATACTGTATATCAGAGTTAAATAATGTGCTGTATTATTCAATGTGAAAAGGGCCATATTTTGGTCCTATAATATAAATACATAGCATATATGTAACATGAATAGTGTCATTTAGGGAATTAAGGATTTAAAGTGCACCTGTCACCTCAAAACTCTTAATACTAATTTAGGTTCTACTAATGAAATAAAACATTTTTGTAAATATAAATGTATTAAATAAAATGTACCTTTATACAGTGTTTCTCTCAGTCTACTTCCCTGTCAGCCCGACTTTTCTTTCCCGAGTCAGGTGATGATGATTGACATTATAGATCCTCCACTCGGCTCTCTGCTAGATCGTGATTTAAGGAATCTGATTGGAGGAGCTATAATGTCAGTCATTAGTTAGCCCCACCCACCAGACACTCGGGAAGAAAAGTCGGGCTGACAGGGAAGATGACAGAGAGAAACACTGTATAAAGGTACATTTTTAAAATACATTTATATTTACACAAACGTTTATTTCATTAGTACAATGTAAATTAGTGTTTTAGTGTGTTGAGGTGACAGGTGCACTTTAAAGGGAACATCATTTTCATTGTCACTTCCAGAGTTAGGATATATTATTTTATACATGAAAAATGCATTTATAAATGTTCATTTATTGTTATTTGCTACTGAAATTTTAGGAAACATTTCTCTAACACAAAGATAATTAGAGGGTCCTAAAATCAAATCACCTAGAAATAGTGAATATAAACGCAGTATAGACCTATTAAAATGGGTTGTCCGCTTTGGGAATAATGTTTAGTATGCTTTAGGTAGCAGCGTTCCATTTATTTATTTATTAAACTTACTTGTTCTTCAGGTTGCTTAGGGCCCATTAACTTAGCAACCTGTCACTAAGATAAGCGCAGGCTGGAAAACCTGCACTGCAGCACCTCAACAGTAAGATGACATTACATTTCAAAGATTCTATTGGGAATTCATCAATGAGGTCAAGTAAGCCATAGAAACCAATCAATCGCTAATGCCAGTGAATTGCAAGTGCTGATTGGTTGTTCTGGGTTACCAGACAACTATAAAAGATTGCTCTCAGTGAGGAATTCCCCTTTTCTAATTATGCTAAATGAGATATAATGTATTAGTAATCAAACCATGGGGGCATTTTACTTCCTTAGCAGTGGTTAGAGGTGGGTAGAGTATTCAAAATTTTTACTCAAGTAAAAGTATTGTTACTTGAGCCAA
>WMED01015473.1:0-13643 GCA_019650415.1 Pipa parva | reverse complement strand
ATCTATGGCTAACACAGTGCTACACTCTATTTGTCTCTGCTTATATCTATGGCTAACACTACTATTCTCTGCTTATATCTATGGTTAACACGGTGCTACACTCTACTTGTCTCTGCTTATATCTATGGCTAACACGGTGCTACACTCTACTTGTCTCTTGTCTCTCTACTTGACTCTACTGCTTCTAAGGACCCTGTTACAAAACCAAACATGAAATGAGTATATTTCTAACACGCTAAAAAAACTCACAGAATGAATGGATGTTGATGGCTGTTTTGAATCCTTTGTTTAATATATTGCCAGTTGTTATTGGCTTACTGTTATTTTTATGCCTTCTAACCAGATTTGTTCAGCTCCGAAACCCTACCTCCGTCTATATAAACTGTATCCCTCAGCTGTCAAATGCAAATGATAAACATATTCATGATAAAAATCCTGAACATAAAAGCACTATTTATCTTTTCATTTCATGTTGATGGTCCATTGGATGTTGATGCTATTGGCAGTCTTTTCTTCCCTTAATATTGGCAGTTATGAAACTTTAAACCACATATATTTGGAGAAGCCAATGTTACTGTGATTCAGAGACGGAAAACAACACACATCACTTACCACATAGGAACAATACTTTGATGTCAGCCATTTCATGTTACATCAGCAAATCTCTGACATGTGACCTTAGATGATTGGACTGTTTTCTCCAGGTGTGTCCTGCATACTATTCCAATCTTCATGTGTCTGTTATAATAAATAAATAGTCCTCAATCCATTTTTTAAATTACAACATATGCTAAATTTTATAGTGAAGCTTTCTTTGTATTGTATTTTCCAGTGCAAATCAATGCAGCATGTCTTTATTGGCCTAAACAAAAGCATGAGTAACCTTTATTTTTACTTTTGAAACCATGGGCATGCTTTACAGTTGCCTAGTAACCAATCAGAGGCTGGTTTTCATAATTCTAGTTCCCTCTTACCAGTAAATACTGATGATCGGTTGCTATGGGCTACTAGACACCCTCTTATTACTCCTTTAAGCATCATGGTTCCCCCCTCTTTTGAATCCTACTCTTCTTATGATTCACTTCCACAGAGCTCCCACACAGATTCATATTGATCAAAGGATGAATTAACTACACTAAGCAACTATTCACTCATATTGTAGTTAAGTCAATTGCATATCTATTAAACAGTATACTGTCTGAGTAATGGAGAAAATCATCCTCAGAGTGACATATTGTCATTATTGTGTCATGAATAGGTTTATTGCAGTGAAGTGATGTCATCTTCACATGTGAGATTATAGATAATGTCACTATAAATGTCTCTTCTTTATTAATTTCTACATACTGGTGATATACACACATTACTATAAGAATAGACAATGTCACCATTTTGTAGAGTGTAAGGCCCTCATTCACCATAGTGCGAAGTGAGCCGCGAAGCATTCGGCTCACTCCGCACATGGTGTTATGCGCATGCTGATGTCCTGCACGCGGTCATACAGCGAGCGCATTAAAGGGATTCCCCTCCCGTCAAGGAGACTCGAGTGCTCTCGCCAGGAGGGGAATCCCTTTAATGCGCTCGCTGTATGTCCGCGTGCAGGACATCAGCATGCGCATAACACCATGTGCGAAGTGAGCCGGACGCTTTGCGGCTCACTTCGCACTATGGTGAATGAGGGCCTAAGTTGCCAATATTGTCGCTAGAGAATAGTCCAATAAATTACAATTGTTTCTACATTGATATCAATGGCAGACAAATTCTAGCTCATGCTGGTCCTTGATCACCACATTTTTCAAGCATTTTGAAAGAAATGTTGACAGAATAGTATCAAAAACCCTACCATAAGCTCCCCAGTTTCAATTTCACCAAGACAAATCTGGGTATCCATAACAGAATGATTTGGCGAATTATCATTTGGTCACATGATGTGTACCTGAATTTCTGCATTCAAAGCATCCACCACTGCACTGCTGACACTACAGCAGGGCTGGCAGAAAAAAATCCATCATTTGCCTTCAGCAAAAAGTGAGCAAACCAAACTATGTTCCTCCTTCCCTGCTGTAGTGTCGGTGGTTGTAGTGGTGGATGGCGGGGAGCCAGGTGCTGGCCAGAAAGAAAGCAGAGGAAAAGCAGTACATTTGAAGTAAGTACAGTGCTTCCATATGAAAATCTATTTATCAAGTACATTAGTTTCAAATCCTATTGGTCATTTTAAAAATAAAAGGCAAAAAAAAAAAAAAAGGTTGGTTAAATAAAAGATTTATAAAGGGGCCTGAATTGTAGGACTTTAACAAGTTATGGCTATTAGAAAACTGGTTCTCGATCCAGGCATGTATTTTGAGTCATGAAGGAAGGCCAATTCAGCTGTCTAACCAACATGCATACTATGGTCATAATGGAGGTCTGCAAATTCCAAAGCCAGAGTGTGGGTGAGTGTGAGGTGCTATAGTATGTGCTTAGTAAATACTATAGTGATAGTAAGAGTGAAGGAGAAATACCCAGAACAAATACCCTGTCAAATAATGGTGACGATTAAGGATGCTCACCGACCTGCCACTGCATAATACAGAAGCCATCATTCATTGCCTCTGAAACATGCACACCTCTGAGCAGCTCCAGCCAAGGAGAACTTCTGTGGGAAATATTATGTCATATTCCTAAAAAAATTGGATTTTGTGCTTATGTCATCTACATTATAGTAAGAACTATATTTTTTAATTGTTACAATATAACATAACGAACAATAAATAACTTAGAGAATAGACGTCTGCCCCTTGTAGAACGTCAGTTATTTTTAAACTATAATAAATTCAGTTACAAATTAAATTTATGATCCATGATTCCAGACAATGAACCCTCCTGGCCTAAACACTTTCTTCACACCATTATTAAAATGTCTCAGGAGTGTTATTATTGATTTTCAGTTACTCAGTGAATGCAGTCTCTGTTTGTGGTTTTTAAATCTATTCTGTCAGATTTTCCTCTTTCATCACAAATATCATTTGGGACCAAAATACTGAAAAAAAAATGTAACATACTAAAACATACCATAGTAGGCTACAGTTTTATCCAGTTTTCTCTGCCATCATAACAGAACAAGCATCAATGAAACCATATTAGTAATGTTCTATATTTATTCATGCAGGCCTGTTATAGAGTGAACCACTTTATTTTGCTTTAAATAATATATTTCACTTCTTGGCCTCCAGGTTGCTGTATGATTTTGTTATCTCTTTCACTAAAGCACTTAGCAAAGACTTACTACTCTATAAGGGAAACATAAAGCAATGTAACAATGGAAATTAGACTTTGAAGAAGGAATGAGACTGTCTTCAAATTGTGCAGTGCTCTAAATTCCAAACCCTATAAGTGAAATCACACCCACTGGCCACAGATAAGATACCACACCCACTGGCCACAGATAAGATACCACACCCACTGGCCACAGATATAATATTCTATGCATTCCTGTAGCTGATGAATATTAAAGTACACAGACTGGTGTCAGATTCACATATCAGGAGCTTTTAGGCACAGAATATTTGGCACCTTATGCTACACCCTCTAACTGCCCCTGCCCCTTTGTAAATGTAAACACAGACTAAATTATACAGCAAACTGAAGTGCTGTGCAATTTATAATTACATGCAAAGCAAAATAACAAATGTCACAATCAACATTTGACTATTAAATATGCTTATCAATTAGTATTAATTCCCTTGATTCCCCCTGCTTATGTCCCTGAGTAGGAGTGAGGAGCCCTCTGGGTGAGTCGCCTATAGGCATGTGCCTCTTGTGCCTATAGAAAAATCCTGCCCTGACACAAACACATTGCAGTCACTATAAAATAACCAGGTACAATAGAGTTACTATTTCCTTAAAAATCATATTAAAGGGTTAAAATGCTCCTACACACTGGTCATGTGACCAGGGCACATCCTCCAGGTCTCTATGCTAAGCACATAGCAACACTCACTTAACTAAATTGTAGTAGCAACCGGCACTCCCAAAAAGCTGTATAAAATCCAGAATTTATTTCTCCATATTAAAAACAATAGTACATGACATAAAAAAGGTGTGGGGCATCCCCTTTTTATGTCATGTACTATTGTTTTTAATATGGAGAAATAAATTCTGGATTTTATACAGCTTTTTGGGAGTGCCGGTTGCTACTACAATTTCGTTTGATCATGGCTTTTTCATCTGTGCACCCCTTGTCCTATAAGGACTCTGATTTACATTGATAAATCACACTTATTGGGATAGAGCAGCACTAATACAAACAACACTCACTTAACTGTTCCATTTCACTCTTGTTTACTGCCCTTCATTGTGTATTCTCCCTTAAGCCATCAAAATGGATACACGCAGGATTGTACTCAAATGTGTTGGATTCCTCTCTGAGAAAATCTTGTTTAAACAATACAAATACAATGGCTTCTCTGTCTTATTGTAGTGTAATAAAAGATGTTTATTCAATATAGCCCCTAGAAAGGCAGAGAATGAACTTTCTTTCCCTGCACACTTACTGAACTTCAGTGGGCCGAGCTGTAGGATACCAAATGACTTGTGCAAACTTAATCTGACTGCTAGAACTAAAATCTGCAAACTCCCCCTTCAAATGGTAGGACAAGAGATGAGGGGGCTGTCTGTGCAATTAGCTTACAGCCCTGATGCAGTATTCCATTTTATTTTCTGTACGTTTGTTTGCTTGTACTAACATAGCCTATTTTTAACAAACAATTCACATCCCTTTTCTCTGTTTATGATATAGCTGTATTTTCAAAGTATGCTTGTACAGACTTCAAAGGTAAAGACAGATCAGACTGGGCATTATTTTCAGGTGATGTAATAATATGCCTGTGATATTTCAAATAAACACATTATATGGGAAAATGTTAAACATATCTAAAAATATGTATGTATATATGAGCTGATTGGCAGATTATACTTGGCAAGGAATGATAGTAGCCTTCACTGATTTCATGCACGATCATGTTCCCATGCAGTGTAAATTATAGGATAATGGGGTGCAGGCAATAGTAGGCTGTGTTTATATAATCCATTGCTTCACACAAGTTCCCATTGCTTGCTTTCCCTTTTGCTGTATGTGGTAGTTCTCTGATCCTACTGACCTCAGCCATGTGTTTTCACTTTTTCTTCTGATCTCAATTCCATGACCAGCGGGAATAAAATACAAATTGAATAGTAACTATTCACAGGCCACTCTTTTCAAACGGTTGTTAAGCTCTCTTTGTCTTGTCTGGTGTTCAAGAGATAAATGTGCTGTAGCTTGTATCTTATTCTTTTCCTAAGCCATGTAAACCCTAAATACCCACCACTCATTGTCAACAGAAAAGGGGAATCTCCTGGTGGCTTTAAAGCTCTTAAGACAACAACTTGGGTGTAAAAATATTTAGATTTTTTTTTTTTTGTATATTCAGACAATCAGATGTGTATTATTCATCACCATTGTACTTAATAAACTTAAGCATACAGTACAAACTTGTTTCATTGTATTGCACCAGCAAGATCGTCAACAAAGGCTCCTGCTGTGACTTAAGAAAGCAATTATAGTAAGAACGCAAATGAATATGGGGGACAAGGGGCCACGCAGAGTTAGCAATTCCTAAACTTTAACTGTGACCCCCCCCCCCCAGCATGCAGTTAAAAATGAGAATATAGAAATATTAAAATAAAGCAGAGCCATATTGTGTATAATTATTTTAGTTAAGAAAACAGTACTTCAGTATTGCTGTAGAAGTGGAGGAATTATACCATTGGGTTCCTTTAAATTTTGCACAAATATAAAAATGTACACCCCGCGGGACTTTCAACACAATTTGTGCTGGTCAGTTGTTTTGTTAGTATTACTTCTAGTCTATTATTTATAAGCAGAATGTCCTTCATTTTATTCTGCTCCTTGTGACACCTGATTTCATAAATGCTTTTTATTAATCAAATCTAAAGATGCTGATCTATTATACATAGGGGCATTATGCCTAATAATGATATTTACTGTCATCACACACTCCGGGGATAGAAAGGTATTTGCTGATTTGTATAGGATCAAAACACACTGTTCAATGTAAAAAAAAACCAAAAAAAAAAAACCACTGTCTACCTGTCTCTGCGTGTGTGCTTGTCACTGTGTGTATGTATATGTCTCTGCACATTTCTTACTGGTACTGTAAAGCAGCATTATATGTACTGTATTAATCCTGCTCTGGAGACTACAATTCCCATGCTGTAGTAGCAGGTCTATTCCTTGCTGAAATAATGCATTAAAAGGGAATTAAACCCTGTACAGCATTCCTTCTGTTTTTGTAGGGCTTCCTATGCATGTTTAAGTGAACACAGCAATGCATTGATTTGACTTTTGGTTTTCAAGAAATATGCCACAGATTACCTCCTCTTACTTCTGGAACTCCCACCTCCCTAGCCCTGGACTCTGATAACATTATACTGTATGTTTTACAGGCTAGAAACATAGAACTTACTTTTCCTCCACATAGTAAATAAGAGTCTGGGAATGTTACAAAAACTGCAACTAAAAGAAAGGGATAAGATAATAGCAGGACAAAAATAATAATGATAACAATAATATTTATAAAAATAATAATCATAGCATGAGACTTAAACGATGAAGATGATATAACATATTAGAAAAAATGTTTATTTTTGGATAAACAATGAAATATCGAGAAAAAAAATTGACATTCCATCCCTTTTAAAGCTCTTATTCTGATAGACATTCGCTTGGGGCAGAATTCAGCCATAGTACATCTCAATTGGTGGTTAGGAGGCTGTAATGTGCCTGGGAGAGAAACAGCAGGAAGCAAGCTGTGCAAGGAATCTGCTTTCTCCATAGCTTACAATGTACATGTGCAATATACTTTGTCTTGCATCCTGCCACTGTATGGAAACATTTACATCTTCATGTGTGATTGTTTCAGTGTGTATTTTAGTGCCCTTTAATCATACATTGCTGTTGGCTAGCACCAAATCATCAGCAAAATAATCGTTTAACCATGGCGTTACCAAAGTATTGTTTTTTTTGTACATTACTAAACGTGTAATGTGTGCTGTTTCCCACACATTTAACTGACATCCCCGCATAATAACAAGGCTAGATTAGATGATATTAATGGTGCGTTTTATAAATAAACAAAAAGTCATATCCTTTGTGTCACAATCGGCTAGTGATTGAAATTACTAAAAGAAAAAATACCATATGGTTAATTGATGTTTATATTTCTTTCCTTGTCTCTCTTTCTTGTACGTATTTGCACTTAATATAATAAATGACAGTTGCTGTATTGTGTACTTTATTCCATAAGTTCTGTCATAGTAGCACTCCCTGGTTATGTGGTTTCTGCTGTTACAAACTATTTTGTATTGATATAGCGCCGATATATTATGCAGCACTTTACAGAGATTCATCATTCACTTCTGTCCCTGCCCCACAGAGCTTACAATCTAGTTTCCCAATTCAGTCACACACAGATGTTTTTTCCTTTTTGGATTGTTGGAGGAAACCAGAGTGTCCAGAGGAAAGTCACACAGGTGTGGAGAGACCATACAAACGCCATGCAGAGAAAGTTCAGGGTGGAATTGAACCCAGAACCCAGTGCAGCAAGGCAGAAGTGATAATAACTGATCCACAACACTGCCCAGTACATTGAGGCAAACAGCTCCTAATCACACACAGAAACAAAATACCCACAGACACACATATATATACACACACACAATAAATGTATGGTGCAAAAAAAAAGGTTAAATCTTGGAAATCTGATTTTAAATATTTTGTAAAGGGGTGTCAAAATTTTATTTCCATACTGAAATAAACCAATCTGTAATGATGTACTCATCATTTAGACCGGTCAGATTGAGGCTCATACTTCCCTACACTGCTATGTTCAAGGCCATGAATAGGAAAAGTAATGACTTTTTGTTTTCCATTAGATTATTCTTTACTATTAGAGGGATGTATCAACAGGAATAATAGTTCACTGAGGTCTATAAACTCATAGCAGCCAACCAGCAGGTAGCATTAACTACAACAGGAAAAGCCTACCTATGCCTGGTTGCAACATATTACTAGATCTAGACAGTCTTTGCCCATGTTGATACATTACCCTCTATATATTTAATTATACCATTTAATCTGATTTTTTTTTAGTTTGTAATAACAATGACTAACAAAATGAGAGCATCGCTGAGCCAAATCCCAATACCATAAGGCACCAGAAATATTTGGAGAAATTGAATTGTGCTGTTTTTTTTTCCAAACACAAAATAGTGACAAGTAAATAATGAAAAATTGTAAAGCCTCTAAATTTGATGATTAATTCCCAGTGACCCTGACTTGCTCTCCATTTCGTTTCCTAGATTGCACAGTGCTGCTTACTGAAGAGTTCTTCTTGTACATGCACCCCTCCCGCTAATCTTTTACTCATCCATCCTATTTGCATGTCGCAAGAGGCCAATGCTGTTTATTCAGCTTCTCTGGAAAATGAAAAGCAATTTTGGGAAGCTAAAACAATCTTTTATTATTTTTAGGATTGTTTATTTAAGACTCTGTTTTCTTTCCCCAGTTGTCCCCGGGAAAACAGAGCTAAAGCAAACCATGTTAAATTAATATTGCCAATGCTCTATTCCCTATAAAAAAAAATCAGTACTTACTATATTTTAAGGAATAATGTAATATTTGTACATTATACCACATTCGATTTAGCTAAATTAATAGTATTCCTTGTGCTTTATTATATCATTATATTTATTTACAACTATAATTGTAAAATATACCTTAAAATAAAGAGCTCAAGTCACTGAATCACTGAATACAATTTAAAATATAATAAGGCTAGTTTCATCTGTTACATTATATAAGTAAAATTTCACTAAATATGTAAAAAAAAAAGAATCTAATAATATCAGCTTTATTAATTTAAAATGTCCAAAATGATGACTCAGTAATGACAGAATCTTAAATAAAAATAAAATATAAAGTTAGTATAAGTATAAAAAAAATAAGAAAAATAAGTTCTCAGCATGCTGTAAGACAAGTTCAAGATATCAAATGTAACTTTTAACTGAATTTGGACTAGAATTGTTGTAAGAATGGCCAGTATGGTGCCCTCTGAAGCACCCATGGGACTATAAACACTGCAAATATAATGGTCTGAATTGAAACCATAGGGGCATGTACCTGCCAGTCACCCCCTACTGAGATCACATGCTTCACATTAGCTGCCTGTGCCATCTATATCCTTTTCTCTCTTCCTTCAAGAGGAATCCTATAAACTCGCCTTCGTTTATTCAGCCTGGATTTCATTGCTCTAGTTTTGCATGGTTTGTCTTTGTTTAGTTTATTAACCCACAGGGTTACTTAAACTAAATATTTAGGCGGAATACTTTAGGATAGGATTTCAACATTTTCTAACAGAATTATTGAGTTTTTTTGAAGACACATAGAGCGCACTGTGTCTGCTTTATTAGATAATTTTACAGGCTGTAAGGGAAATAAAAATAAGAAACAGGCCGAAGGATTTCATGTGGATCTAGGGTTCGCTAATTTACCATTTCAGATACAATTATGATGGTGAGAGGTTTAACACTCTTTTTTAGTCTTTGCACAATATTACATAATTCATTCTTAATTCATTAAACCCCGTAATGAAAAAGACTAAAGAAAGGTGTGATTTACATAGCTGCCTACAATATAATATCCTTCTACTTACTCACTGAGGATAAAGAACAAAAGCTTTCTGGCACTTCATAAAAATCAGTGAAAGAGAACCACTATTATTAAAAATAAAACATGCCTTTGGTTAAAACTTTAATAGGCACTGCCTAACATACAGAAAATGTTTCCTACTCATCTGGGTTTAATCCTTTATTTTTTTAAATGAAGACTCACTGGGGATGCATTAAATGCATTTTTTTTTTTACATATAGATTTGGTCCAACATGGATTTCTATAACAAATTTAGCTTGATACCAGCCAAATTCAAATGCTTATCCTTCCTTCTAAAACTGCACCACGGTAGTGCTAAACTATTGAAAGGTATCTAAGATTACCATGATTGATAGTTCTGGAGAGGAGTTAATGTTAGCCAATCAAGTTTGCAAAATGTCCTTGGATCCAACCCACCTACTTGAATCTGTTTGACGCATCACTTCTGCTGACACACCCCTGGAAAAATAATCTCATCCATAGCTCACTGGAAGCAGTCTAAATAGTTTCCTTGGCTAAACATAACATGATGTTGCTCAATGAACTCATGGTTTATATCGCTACTAGGAAGCATTGCACTTTGCAGTGGCTTAATAGAGCCAAAAGATATTGGTTAGCAACATTTTTTTTTTAAGTTGGCACTGGTCACACCACAGTAATGACATCCAACTATACATGGAAGTCCTGGATAATGTAATTCCAAGATTGCTAGCGCAGGGACCAAAAATCTGAACAATGTAGTCAGATCCAATTCTACTGAAGCTAACCAGTAATTTTATTGACAGGAATATGGCTATATTTCTTAAAGAATATAATTTAAAAGTGTTACAAAAATTTGACTCAAAATAAAAAAAAAAGAATCAAAGAGTAACTATAATCAGATTACATCTTTACATATGTAGAAGCGTTTCTCCCCAGTAGATGTTTTATATGAAGCTGGATGATTTATTACTCAGCACTGAAAAACTCCTGCACCAGAAAATGTGTGAAAAGGTACCCTCCCCTGGACATTTTTTCCTAATGTGTAATGTAATGCCTGCACACAAGTTAACTTTCCTCTGTAATCTCCTGCATTCCAGGAATGTAAACACATATGGACTGATCAGGCCAAATGGTCAGCACACAGCTTAACCAATAGCAGTCAGGCAGCTTTTTGTTCTCGTGTTTAGTAGTTATATCACACACATTTCCTGTTGTGGGAGTTTTCCAGGGCTCTGTAATAAATCATTCTGCTTCAGAATAAACATCTACTGGGGAGAAACACTTCTCACTAAGGTATAGTACTGCATATGTAAAGATGTAATCTGACTATAGTTCTCATTTAACTCTGAAAACCATATGTAATTTAAACTAAATGTTGTGTTGTTAAGGAAGGCATTACGTTTTAAAAAGTGAACTTTCAAAATGTACTTTAAAAGATAACTCTCCAGCAAACAGTAATTGGGTATGACTGAGATATCACATGCTCCCCTTTCCATGTTGAAATATCTAAGTTGTATTATTCAGGATGGTGGCTTTCAAACTAGTAGAGAACTTTTAAAGAAAGTAGATTTGCTGAAAGGGGATAAATTAATTTATGATCTAATTCCTTTTGTACTTCTGTCCAAGTACCAATCACATAGCATAGATAGAATAAAGGAATTGAGTACAAAAGGTAGTTTAACACCTTCATTTAATGGTGCATATACCATGAGATGTTTCAGGCCTAGTTGCATTTTTTTCAATTGATACTTGAAATGCTTGAATAAGCTTGCAAAGGGGTGACTAGGCCCAAAACATGTCGTGGCATATGCACCATTAAATGAAGGTGTTAAACTACCTTTATTTTTTTCTATTTCAAGCTAATTGAGAAGTAAAGTAATGTAGATCATCAGGATACTTAAAAGTAAGGATGTGGTGTTTAATCTAACTTTACATTATAGATCTTTTAGATAGCACTTGATTTTGTCTGTAGTATGCACTCATTTTTCTAAAAAAAAAATTGTTAGCTCTTTAATTTTAGAAAAGGCAGTAATAATCCTTAAATCTCATTGTCTGTGAGAAGTGAAAAGACCGTTTCTCCGCACCAGTAGAAACAGGTTAATATGACCAGAGGTTGGTCCAGCAGAAATATACTGTCATTTATTTCATGCTCATTCCAATTGGCTGCTGGGAAATTGATTTTGTACATGTGACGAATTACTTGCTGCAACAACATTCGGCTCACTGGATATTAGATAAGTGAGGTGAATGTTACCTGCATCCTCATAGGTATGGTAAGGGGGAGTGTATTCAATGCTCTTTCCATGCCTATCACACATTAATTGGTAATGAAATATTTACAAACTTTTATTATCTGAGACAGTTGCCCAAATGACGTATCCCTTTCTCTTCATTAAAGTGATGCTACCATTGGGAAAATAAAAAATGTAATAACCG
Organism: Pipa parva; assembly: GCA_019650415.1. Classification (NCBI taxonomy): domain Eukaryota; kingdom Metazoa; phylum Chordata; class Amphibia; order Anura; family Pipidae; genus Pipa; species Pipa parva. The sequence continues at coordinate 1,480 of WMED01015473.1, read as the reverse complement.
TATTTCATTTCTTACACATCAAATTTTTGTGTCTTGTGAATGAAAATATATTTCATAAAATTATTATTTTTACTGCCATTGCACAAGGATCTCATGTCAAGCACTGTGCAGGGGAGCTTACCAATATTCACTAAGGAAAACAATAGCTTTAATCTCACATAGTAAGCTATGGAGCTATATCTTTTAGTTATAAAGATAACTTGCATATTAGTGAGACTGCTGTGTTTTTTTTTTTTTTAACAAATAGTTAGGCAAATTATCAAGCTAGCACCTCACTATGTGGTTTGTGTTATGTAGTGTACACAGTCACTGCACTGAACCTCCTCCATTTACTTACTTGCACAGCCACTGACAACTGCTTGCGTGCACAAAGGTGCCATCTAAGGGAGAAGGAACAAATTGAAAACAAAAAGACCAGGGACCTGTGGACATCAGTTTCCGTGTTAGGGATGGGTTCAGGTAAGGTGCATTAGGGGTAGATATATAGGTAGTGAGGCACCTGTGTTCCACGTTCACACATCCCCCACCCTGAGGCCATCTTTGGCAGGTGTTTTACCACTATAAAAATCCTATGAATTAATATTCTCTAAGCAAAACATCTGCTGACCAAGCCAAGAGCAGTGGTTGCTGGTGGTTGTGCAGATGACGTTACGACCGTAGGTTTGAAGAATGGTTAAATATTGCGGCAGCAGACAGGTCAGGAATTTTTTTATCAGTAAGTTCAGTTAGTTCAGAGAGCCTTATTCTGGGAACTAATTTAATTCTTCTTTAATCAATCAAGTATTCAGAAACGTACTATATTTAAATGTTATAAATTGTTTGGTTTCTTTATTTTTTGGTAATTTTTCATATCTCTACCACTTTATGGGCATATTTACTAAGGAGCAAAAGTTCAGAACTTTTTTGTTTTATTCTGACATGTTCTGGGCATAATAATACATAATTTAGAGAGACTGAAGCATGATCTAGGAATTGTCAGCCATTGAGTATGAAAACAATTGCTGTAATTCCTGTAACTATGCACCTACTTCTTGGCAACAATACTTGTGACCAAAACGCAAATGGTGACATTGACCTTTCTTATATGAATATATGCTTATTGCCAGCATGTAAACAATTAATATTGAAAGAGACAATTATAGTGACTATGGAAGACATTTACTTCTAGACACGTTCGATCCATTTTGCTGCTATTCACCACATTATCAATTCACTACAATTTACTCCATTGCCACAACACTGTGATATTTAGTGAATATGAAGTGACCAATAAGGGAAAATTGTTACACAGTACTGCGCGAAATTTATTAAACTCAGAAAAGCCCGATTTCACTTTTCCGAATTTATCCCGTGAACATCTCATCTGTTCGTGCTATGAAAATCGCTCAATATGTTTGATTGATATTTACCGACTGAGGGGGAATTCACCATTCAGTGAAGTGAACTCCGAATCCTTCGGCTCACGTCGCAAATGGTATTA
>WMED01015472.1:0-13643 GCA_019650415.1 Pipa parva | reverse complement strand
AGAAAGTTAATAAATCCTATAGGGATTAAGGATTGTCGCAGGGATTGCCTCATACATACTTTCAGAGCAAAGGAAAAGGAACACTGTTAAATGTGGATGTTTTCTGTACGCATTCATTGGACATTACTTAAAGAGATGCGTATATTTTTGTTGCAGTCCTGTTTTGGAGTAAAAAAAAAATGACTGTTTATTCCTGCATAAATCCACTGTATCTGTGCATTTTCTTTATGAATCCACACTGCAGTGTGAGGTCTCTGGCACCTGAGACCGGGTACCATCCCCATCTACCTATGCCCACCTTAGGAGGAATCCCCTCAACTTCATTCTATTAATCTATCTGTAATTCTGTCGGTTAACATACGGGTTGCCGGAGCTATCAGAGGGGGCACCGTGACAAGCGCACACCTCTGAGTTAATAGGCCCTGCACCCCTAATAGAGGTTACGACATAATTATCGAAAGAAGGTATGGACCTTTTTTGTTGATAGATCAGCACAAGCTGACTTTAGTTGCACAAAGTGAGCAGCAGATAGACAACGCTTCAAGCATTTGTGAAAAGACAGAGGTAACTTTTAAAGTAAATACAGTTATGAACATGTGAAAAAGGAATATTTGACTTATATAGAAAGACGAATCATTTAAGATGTTTGGGGTCTGAAGTTCCCCTATAAACAGTAAGAAAAGGTAGCGGTTTTATGATATTGTACTGTGTTGGGGTTTTATTGCTTGAAAAATAAGTGCTAATTTATTTTCCTCCTTATATAAAGTGATAACACACTAAATTGCTGGTTAAAAAAAACCTAGGTATGCAAGCATCAAGTTCAGAATGTCATAAATAAATAAAAAGGTACGTAAAGAAAATGCTGATTTATACTCCAAATTTCATTTGGGTGTTTACACAGATGAGCACTTTTCATTCTTACAGTTTCTATCAGATCTACAGCCAGAAAGAAAGTTGGACAGAAGACGGACAAGTATGGGCACAGTAGCATAGTCATATATGGGCATATTCCAGTGTATGAATTAAACTGTTTAAGTAAATTTGCATCACATCAGGTCGCTTTGCTCCAATGGACCCAATTTGCATCACATCAGGTCGCTTTGCTCCAATGGACCCAAATTCACTACTCCTTATTCACTAAGCGACAGATTCCTTTAGCGAAGAAGCAAACAGTGTCGGTAATACACGTAATGCATATTCTACCAGTGAAGTGCAGCAACGTCATGCTCACAATCTCCCACTAATTGTATTAAGTGAATATTACATCCCTTTATATGTCAGACTATCTCTAGTTCATGTTGTCACTTGGGCACAGTCTTTATTGTAACTTTTAAATGAACAGTTGCCTTATACCACACAAGAGCCCTGCCCTCAGCTCCCTAATTTACCATTTGATCTGGAGAAGTCAAACAAGTGAATCTGCCAGAGTATGCCTTGCTGAATTCACTCCTTCGATCACCTGAATATCTCTCTAAACCTCAGAACTCCCAACTGGCCGCTAACTTCAGCAACCGCAAACAACAACCAACCCCCACTTCCTGTCTTGGGGTTCCTATATACACTATGCGGCATTACTCCTCTCCCCATCTAGAACTTTCCTATACTTACCCAGCTACCCATTTAACAACACACTCCTGGCTTAACTTAGTAAAGGCCACACATTTCACATACCCCCTTACATATACAGGAAGTATGCTCAAAAGCCCAAGTCAGAATTTTTGGAAGTGTAGATTGAATATATATTAACTTTAAATGCATTTAAGGCATTTTTATTTTTTGGTGTTACTATCCTTTTAATCATTGCCTAAATAAGAGTAAGATTTATTCATTAGTAGATCACAGTGTTTTTTTTATGGTTAATTATTAAGGAAAGGAACGGTTTGCTTAAAACCAGGGCTGAATAACTGATTCAACATAGACTGTTCCAACATAAAAGCTTTTTAAATAGTTCTTGATAAGGGACCCACCCAATATCCCTTAGCTGTTATTTTGCACAATCAGTTTTTCTAATTTTATATGGAAAAGACAGTGAATAATTCTGTAAGACTAAACAACATTCACCTGCTTATAATGCAGAAACCCTCTAGCACTTGATATACGTATATGGTATTTATGGTATCTGATTTGGGATATATTAAGGACCAACATACAAATTCCCATTAGGATTGGTACGGCAGCTAATCAAATAACGACAGTTGTAAAAATGCTATCTTTGAAGTTAATTTTATGAACTTTATTACTTTCTGGCTGTTTTGGGGGGATATTGATTAAAGTCCAAATTGTCGTGTAAAGGTGTGAATTTGCCACTTCCTCATATTCTGGTATTCATCAAACTCTGCGATGTGGCAAATTAACCAGCTAACAATGGTCCCACTCTACTCAAATAGATGGCTACTGTCGTGGTCATGACTTCACAATGAGAATTCTGACATGATCATCATGACTTTAATAGAGTAATCCACTGTTTAGTCAAAAAGGAGTAGAGAATCAGGGCGTAGTCATCTGAAGTGATGAGAATTCTCAATTCCTCACTTTAGTCAATAACTGACTTAATCTTTACTGATAGCAGCCATGTTGTTAAACAGACCTCATCCAGTCCCATTGTTTTCTATGGACACATATTTAGGAGGTGTGCTTAAAGCCCAATTTTTAAAGCAAAATGGTTAAATGTCTTCATTTCTTTACACTGACTGAAAATATAGTAAATATAAATGCATTTGAGCCGTTTTCTTCTTTTTTTTTTTTTTTAAGTTATTTTAATGGTTATGTTCTACAAAATAAAAACACACTTTAACACAATGATTCCTTATTTACTATCCTTTACTGTACAACAACACCCCTTGCATAGGGGATAGATCCCTTGCAGGTAACATATAAAAGGACTGATACAGAACTGAGAAATCAATGCAAATTATTCAGGGTGAAAGAAATTAAATGGTTACACTTTAACATCGCGAGTGGGAAATAATAATAGCTTATAGGTGTAAAAGTATATCCGGTCGTCATGTATTTGCCATTATACATTTTCTCTACAGACGAGAGCAATCCACAAAATATTTCTCTTCTAAACATATTTGTTTGATAAAAACCAGGAGGTTGTGACAAATTATACAACATTCCAGTGAAGTTTGTACAAGAAAAAAAAAAACAACCTTTTAGAGCATTTGCTCACGTTTTAGAAATCTATCTAGTCTGCCACAAATTTCAGACAAAATCTCATCAATAAAATATAACTGTTTATTATTGCTTCACAGCAAAACACAGGCTATACACCATAGACCTGCTAGAATAATCAATTCATCTTTACAATGCAGATATAAGACAGAAAATTTAGTGAGTCAATGCAAAGGAAAAAAAAAAAGGTCTGTGTGAGAATGGAGTTTACAAAGAATAAAAACACTAATGTCAAACAGGATGAATTTCCAAGGTATTATGCCGCTAACAGACAGATTTGCAGTAAGGTGAGGTTAGTCAGATTTGGATACAATACTTAAAGGAACACTGTCACTCAAGTAAGTAGGTTTTATTTGTGCCTGAAAACAACGTACAGTAGAATGCTGTGTATAGTATTTACTTTACTTCTAAAAAGGTTATAGAGATTTTTGTGGTGTGCTAGTTGTGGTGATTATTGTCTTCACTTCCTACCAAAAAAAACACATCATACCCGCCTTACCTGATGACTGGGATTTTAGGCCAGGTTCACACTGGCATATTGTGCGCATGTTTTCTTTTTTTTAAAAAAAGCACGTCTTGAAAATACAGCATCACGAAAAACATTGAAAGCCATTAATATAGTGTGCACAATGTCACACTAGCGTTTTATAGAGAGGACTATGTGCTGGGACATTTCATATTGCTTTTATTTTTGAGCGAATAGAACGCAACGTGAAAAATGTGACAGGATTAGTAGCAATAGGTATTGAACAATAGCGGTCAGAAATGAAGCAAAAGTGATGAATAAGTGCTATTATTTTTGGTAAAACGCATCGCGAAAATATACCAGTGTTAAAACAATGTGCACAATATGCCAGTATGAAACTGGCCTTAGAATTGGAGGATCAGTATCAAAGCAGTATTAAAAAGCACCTTTTGCCTACAAAGCTGCATTATATGCCTTTTGTCAAAATGCAAAGGTACACCAGAAAATGCTAAACGATTCCCCCATTTATTTACCCCTGAATACCCCTATAAGCCTGTCTGATTCTCACCCCAGATATTTAAAGTAACAGTTTCTAAGGCTTAAAAAAAGACACAAGTTCATCCGTTTCAGCCTATTTTCCTGTAATGTTAACATGAGATTAAGCCAGAAGACCTATTTTCTGGTGATAAAATGCCTGGAGCAAGAAGAGGACATGGATGCCGTTGCTACCTCAGTTAAGTAAAAAAGGGGAATTGATCAGACGGTTTCTAGGTTTTTAATGCATTTGGCTCACATAAGCAACCTTATGGACCTTAGCCTTTAAATCACATGAAAGTTGCCGTAAAACAGCAAATGTTGACACTTAAAGGGGCTTATTCATCAAAGTGAGAATTTGATTGTCGCAGTTAATTCTCATGACTTCAAGACCTTCCTTACTAAATAACATGAGGATTCCCTTAGTGAATATGCAACTGCATCAATAGCCTAGTCTTTTACATAGTATGGCATAGTCAGTCAGACAGTAGGAGTAGCTTCAGCCCCCTAATTCGTCACTTTACTGGTGAAGTAAAACTGTTGAATGTGGCACAGTGCACCTTGCCAAATTTGCTGCTGCAAAAGACCCAAACGAATAAATGTGAATTCAGACTATTAAGTGACTTTTCCAATTTTCATAAATAAGCCCCTCAATTGTACCGCTGCCCCATTCAATGAAAGAAGGAGAACTGCAGTGACAAGTGTCAGGCATTCAAAATAATCACAAGTGGACCGCTCGTAACTTCTTACATGGGCTATTTTTCAGAACTGCCTATGGTTGAAATGTAGATTGTTCTGTTCATGGTTATTATAAAGTGAATGAGGAGATGTTCTAGGCAGTTTGCCACCACTGAAAAACACACCCAATGTATATTTAATAGAATATTAACCTCCAGACATCTTGGGTTTATTACAGTAATGTAACCAACTGTCCCGAGTTGCTTTTACTTTATTTTTATTCAGTTCTTTTCCAAAATCAGGAAAGAGGAGGTAAAGAGGGACTGGAACTTTTTTATATAATTACAAAAAAGGTAAAAATGAATTAAAGCAAAATAAAAGTATATTAGCAAAGTGCATATTTTAGCATTTAGAATGTAATAAACCCAGGCTTTCCTGCAAGGTTTACTTCCCCTTAAAACAGATTGTGATTAATTTGCATGCTAAGGAGAATCTCAAGTCACTTATTAGATATCGTATGTATTTTCTTTCATGCTATTATAACCATTTGGGAATAGGGTTTCCACCATTTAGTTAGACAAAAACCACAGATGTGCTCAAGTATCAGGTGGCTTATGCAAAGCAATCTGCATGAATTAAACAAAAGATAAGGGCAATCATACTGCATTAAGGTTCCACACAATACTGGGAACACAACCCTTGAAAGCCAAAAGAGGGCATTAAAAGCACTCAGTGTGCAATGTTGTCGTCATTCTGACAAAGCCTCTAAACCCAAACTGTTTTACATTCCAATTATTCTTACACTTGTATAATACTAGATTCTCTCCATATAGTTTTGTAAGACTATGTCAACATGGGAAGTTAATATCTGCCTGTGTTTTGGGGGAGCCAGATTGGAATAAACAAATGTTTTGTTAAAGGAATATCATCATCTCAAAAGCTTTCATTAAAAAAATATTCTATTTGTTACTGACACATCCATAAACACCACTGTACTGTAGTTTGAGACTAAAGATGTGCCATTTTGATTACATTTCTACATAACAGTACTATTTTCTGTTACCAACTGTGCCAGTACTGAAAATCAGGAACAGACAGTGTCAGACTGGTCTGTCAGAAAATTCCTGGTACCTGACCTTATTTTAGGGCATTTTAAAAAGTATCTAATACTTGGTATGCCTATTGGGATATTTTGCATACTATACAATCATATATTCTTTGGCATTTTCACTGTATCAGGTATTTAGCATATCTGCTGAGTTTGAGTAGGGAAGATATGGGCTGTTGTGCCATTGCAAAAAGGGTCATGGTTAGGACAGAACCAGCATCTTTTAATCTTTTAGTTACACAGTATCCCACTTGGAACATGTTAGTAAATGAGAGCATGTGAAATCCCATAGTTTTTACGCTCTGCAGTTACCTTCTATCCTAAAAAAAGATGTCATTTTTATCATAGTTTTACTAGCAGAAACCAGGTGTGCAGTCATTGTTGCAGGGGGCACAACTAGCAGAGCAGTGCTGGCAGTCATCAACTACTACCAGAAGTACTGCAGTATTTATGAACATGCAGGAAAGAAGAGTATAAGGTGCTATTAAAGGAACAGTATGACAAAAAAACAAAACATTTAATTGTTTATGTTAATTACTAACTTTTATTAAATGCATTTTAATATCAATTTAAAAAAAAATAATAAAGAAATAAAGTGTACAGCACTTCCGTGTTGTAGACTCCATCTTCATTCTCTGCCAGTGACTCTACGGCGTCCCGAGTCTCCAGATCCCTTCTAAGATGTGCATCCCTCTCCAACATTTCCTATGTCACATGGGAGAGTGCGCACGTCATTAAGGGAGGACGCGTTGCTCACATGCACGCTCTCCTATGTGACATAGGAAATGCTGGTGCGGGGCCTCACTATCAGCGCGACTGGAGAAGGCTGCACATCTTTTTGGCCATACTGATCCTTAAAAAGTGCCATAACTTCTAAATAGCAAGTTATTATTAAAGCCATATATTTACAAAAATTGAATTTAGCACCAAATTGATCATTGAGTAGCTAATCTACTGAAGGTGGAAATTCCTTTAAGTTACTTATACCTGAAAAACTGTACAAGAATGAAAAAAAAAATAAAATCTGAAATATTGCATTGTAGTAGTGTTTCACCAGATCAATCTTCAGGGTGAACTCATATGAAGACATATTAGAGCTCGTATTAAATTATACTGGCCTCTATTGAAAAAAGAATGAGGTTTACTGTTTTTCAGATCTTGAGCGAAAGCCCAAGAATGACTCATCCTCCTTACACCTGTTGTTTGTTAGATCTCTATCCTCTGGCTGGATTTAAGATTTCTATGTTTAACTTGGCATTTTTTCTAATTTCCCCACATACTAGACTGTGATTTTATAGATATGAAAATCTATATGACAATACAATTCAGTCAAAACAGACAGAGAGACCCGGTCCAAAATATCGGTACCTTTGCAGTCTCTTTCTCTAATAATAATATCTTATGGCAACTCCTGTTCAGCATCAGGGGAGTAATAGAATAATGTGTTTGGTTTAAATTCCATTGCTATGGTTTGTTTTTGTTTAGCTTTTTATTTCAGAAAAAACAGAAGTTTTAGATTTTGATTAAAAAAACAAACACATTCATGTCTCTATTTAGTCTTTCTAAGGCATGTGCACCATGATTCATGTGATTTGAATGAAAAGGACTTAAAGGTCCAGTAACACCAAAAATTCCCATTTTGGGTTAGCATGGCAATGAATTAAGTACAGCATTTGTAAAAATTTTATCTTTCAAGTGGAATTCATGAACATTATTATCTCTGTTTTTATCTTTACTGATAGCAGCCATGTTGTCCCACAGTTTTCTTTGATGCATTATTCAGGGAGTGTGCCATGAAGCCCTACTTTTTAAAAATAAATACCTAAATATAATTTCTGAACATAATTTTGTATTTTTGGAAACACAGAGCAAATCTATAATAACTATAGATGCATTTAAGGCATTTTCTTGTTTCGTGTTCTTATCCTTTAAAATAGATTTACTTTATTCAATATTACAGCTGATTAAAGATAATGGGGCTGACTGACTAAAGAATGAATTCACCTGTTGAATTCGCCTCGCTATGATTCTAGTTGCATCTTCAAATAAATATATAATTTTATGACCCATGTGGGTTTAATAAAGAGCTAATTTTATTTCACGATTTGGAGTGCCAGAAATATCGATTTTCAAGTGATTGACAGTCCATCTGTTCCAGAGCACCCGGGACAGTGTCTGCAGGGGATTGAGCGGTTGGTAAACTTCTTTTTTCTTAGCATCTTCAAATAAGTCAATAGTGAAAAGTGAATTCTTGATTAAGTGGAGAATAGACTTGTCAAACAAGCGGATGTATTGTGTGACGTATTCAGTCGGGCAGAAGTAGAATCTGGAGTCCTGCCATCAGCCTACAATTCACCACTCTGCTGTGGTAAAGTCAATAGGGTGAATTCTGAGCAGTACCCCAAGTCGTATTCGCTCCTTCAACAAACGCCGCCACTTAGTCAATAGTAGAAGCACCTGTACACATGCACACAAAGTGATGCAATTTGCTCCATAAGATTACGGCTATCGTAGTCATTTGAATTGGTTATGTATTCTTCACATCATAGAGACTGATCAATAAGCAAACACATGGAAATGGGGAATAGATGCGAATTCAGAGCTCTACGTGACTGTTTGGACTTTACTCAATAAGACCCTCTGGCTTTAAATAGGGAACTGGTTTGTTATTCATTTCTTTCAAAATTCAATACAATTCATAAATACAAAATCTGAACAATTATATTTTTTAAAACACAATTTTTAGAATTCCAAAAAAATATAAGCATGAAAAAGTGGTAAACATGCTTCAGCTTAGGGAAGGTAGCATGCACCTCTAGGAATAATTTCAATTTCTAACACTCTGCACAGGAAGTTTAGTGAAGGATCCCCACACATCTAAAACAATTTCATTTATTAAAGGGGAAGTTCTGTTAGGAACAAACAAACAAAAAAAAAAGGAGCATTAAAAAAAATTATAAAATTGTAACTGACATCAATTTAAATAAAAACCAAAAAAATATATACTTTTTGCAAAGGAACTTTCAATTTAGCAAATGCACTTCCACTCATCTGCAGCTCTGGTCTCTTCAGTCTTCTTCTCCTTCTCTGTGTAGCTAGCGGCCACTATGCAGCACTGCAGGAACTAATGGGAAGCACATTTCAGGAGGTAAATGTCACTTTGTCATGGTGAGACATGCTTCCCATTGCACTAAAACAGAAAGTTCCTTAACAAAAGGTAATTTTTTTTTTTTTAAATATGTAATATATCTTTCTGCCTTGCTACTACAGTTCATATAAATACTTCAATATGCTTCTATTTACTGTATAGTGTGGATGCTATCAGAATGTCCATTATTTACATCATAATATTGTGCAGAATGTATACAGTTTGTGTTAATTTTAATGTGTGTACAGCATTATTGTCGTGTATTGCATCTCTTGCACATTCCCATAAGGCAATTAACTAATATGATCCAAAACAATAAAGCCACAATATACGTTATATGAGAAATAAAGCATTATTGTCAGTCCTCCCAAGTATTCCGGATTTCAAAGGACAGAATCCTGGGTCCCTGGCTCCCCTTGCCTGTTCCAAATAGTGGCATTTTGTAAAAACGCCATTTATGTACAGCCTATCAGATAAAGGTGGGTGGTGTTCCATTGATGTCACTGTCCCGCCTTTGCCACCTTATAAACTTGGGAGGTATGTCATAGACACAGTGAAGAATTCTGGGACCATCTTAAGATGCTGCTTCCGAGGATTTAAAAAAAGATGGAATGGTACCACACACATCAACACCATTATAATAAATCATTTGGACAGAACAATGCACAACAAGCTTCATCCATCCATTACTTGTTGCAATTAGGCACATTGTTGGTCTTTTTTTGGATACCACTAATTACACTTGCATGTAAACCACTGGTTCATCTCCTTGCCTTGTTCTTCCTACTGACATCATCATGAATGTGTGATGGCAGGTTTCACACTACTTGACAGCAGGCAGATGGAGTGGCTATGAGATATGAGCCAACTGCACCTCAGCATTAGTGCAATCACAAGCAGACAAGGACAGATGTGCACTGTCTCAAACTTTACTTACAGTAAAAAGATAACTTCTGGATCTCTTGGTCAGCTAGTTTGGCCATGCAGTTATTTTGCTTAAAGGACACTTGCTGTGTACAGATGTTGGGATTGCCAGTGGTCTGGTAGCATTAAGGGAGATGCTGATACTACTGCTCATTTTGCATTTTGTCCCAGTACAGTCACGCATTTCTTCACATGCATCTGCACAGTAACAAAACTGCAAAAGGTGAACAGCATGGTGTATTTCACACTGTGCACTGCTCTGTGCCTAAATTTAATATATAAATATTTTATTACTTACTTATTATGAAGCCTTAATGACTAAAGGATAAACAGTCATGTACAGCTCTGAATCCACATCTATTCAGGACTTCCCCATGTTCAATTATTGAGCAAATTTTGCAATGTGGCAAATATGCAACAAATTCAGGTGACTACAATAGTTGCAGACTTACAGACCACTTTGCATCACTTTGCATGTGCATGTAAAGGTACCTTTTCTCTTTACTAAGTGGCAGAGTGTGTTGAAGGAGAGAATGCAACTAGGTGCACTGCTCCAAATTGACCCATTTGACTTTGCCACATCAGAGTGGTGAAATGAGGGTTGATGGCAGAGCCCCAAAGTGGCATAAGGTGACTTTTTCCATCAAAAGTAACAATGGTGACTGCGACTAAATTAGTTTGCTACTAAACATGAACTAGAGACAAGGTGACAGTAATTAGATGTATTATTCACCTTTATACAGTTAGTGAGATATGGTGAGAATGACATGCACTTCACTTCACTGCGCAAGACTTTGCATCCTACCTCTATTTGACTGACTACACCACACTATGCATGTGACTGTGTCTGTAGCAGTCCGCCTATTCGACAAATCTATCTGCAGTTTCATCATTAAGGAGAAGTGAAATCGGAATTATTTTGACAATGTGATTCGAATTATAGCAAGGTGAATTCATCCTTTAGTCAATAAGGTCCATGTTGTTTAAATTTGTACATCACAAAATAAAGGGAGTGGATATTAATGAGATGCTTCTTCTTCTATTTGTAAAGGTACATGCATCTCACACATCCTTTTACCTTGTAAGATATTAACATATCACAACCAGGACTGATTCACAAGTACAGCGCTTTTCTTATGAAAACACTGAAGGGGTTTCACACATAACTCAGAAGTGCAGAATTTAAAACATACAGCTAGTTATTAACCCATCATTTGATAATGTATTAAGTAAAGGCCAGACCTGACCTGCTGTGATCTCCTCCTAATACCCACATTCAGCAGGAGTACATTTTAATGCAGAATTTGATTACTTTAGTTTAGAGAATAGTTATGTCATGTAAATTATTAACTAAATGCTGACTGATCACAAAAGAAAACATAAAACTGTCAAAACTTGGGAACAAAACTAGAAGATGGGGAAAGGCCAATCAGACTATTACAAAAGGAATATGGTACAAGCTCTAGATCAGTAATTTTCAACCTTTTTTTGAGCCGCGGCACATTTTTTACATTTACAAAATCCTAGAGCACACCACCAACCAAAATGACACAAAATAATGTGTATAGAGATTTGAGCTCTTTAAGAAAATGACCCTTCAGGAGGCCATATACAATATAGATAACATTGTGATGCATTGTATATCACCCTCTGCAGGGGGCTCTTATAAAAAGAAAAAGGTCAAATATCTATATACACCATCAGGATAAACATAACCAGCTGAGGCTGAATCTAGTGATGGCAACATTTACCTCCAGTCCTGACCAGGATTATAAATTGGGACCATGGGGAGGAGTAACAGCTTCAACTACTCACTGCAGCCGCACAATGACAAGTGCGCAGCAGCCCGAGCGGGGACCTTTCTGGGTGTGGATGAGAGGCAGCCTGCTATTGGATCATTGTTAGTGGTCGGGATGAATCCTAGAGGGTGATTGGTCTGTGAGCGTTCCCTGTGCCTCCACTCTTCCTGTCACTGATAGCTGGAGGGATTGTGAGGGGAATGTCTATGTTCGGATGGAGGCGGCAGGCCAAATAAATGGCCTCCATGGGCCGTATCTGGCATGCGGGCCGTAGTTTTGGGACCCATGTTTAATTTCCCCACGGCACACCTGGCCATGTCTCACGGCACACTGGTTGAAAAACACTGTTCTAGATGACTATGGAAATTCGCCCAAGATTTCATACCATTTTGATAGATATTTGGATGCTAGATTAGTATATTATACAGTGTCTGGCCACTAGATATACTGGCTAATTCATGGGAAAACTCAACTAACTGGTTGAAGGCCCCACACATTGTCTGTAACCAGCAGAATTCTATCGGGCAGCACAGTCAACCATGACCCAATCACATATCCCATTAATCACTTGGAATAATCATTGTGGCTCCACATACATGCACAGATTAGTAAACCATTTTGTCTGAATTGGCTTACTGTGTATGCATAGATAGCTTAAGGATACATAGACCCCACATACTTTATACATATCATGCCTAAATGGCAGCATTATTACATAATGATTGTAGCTTTAGTACACTCTACATACACACTACAAGATATTCTTGGGTTCTGTGTTTTAAAGAGACAGCAGTAGCCTGGTGACATAGTGCTACTGACTACCTATCAGAAAGTTTGGCAGGCTTTCAGCAAAATGTAATGCCCCAAAATTAATCCAAGCACATCCCTTTTTTTCTATGGCACTCGTGTTGACGCTGTTTCATTTGTCTGCAGAAATCAGATTGAAGTGTGGCATCTTCGATATTTTGTCTAGTTGCATTCACAATTATCATAATTAATGGATATATATGAGAAACAGAAGTATCAGATTAAGATATTTATAGTCAGGTAGAACCATTTTTACATTTTATTAATTATATCCAAATCACTTTAAAATTTCAGGAGGCTGTATTGCTATGAAATTAACTGAAATAGTGTTGCCTATGTCAAACATTGTGACTATAGCCTGTTTTTGTGAAGTGTGATATGTAAGCTTTATTAGAATTCTTAAGCCATTGTTATCACTTCTGCCATTGTCTAAGTAGCTGTGTCCCACACACTGGTAAGCAACTACAAGAACACCCTCTCTTTGCCTATAGAAAAGAGAAAACACTTAAAGATTGTTTATGTCCTTCAGACATCTCAAAGGATTAAAAAGTCCATCTAAGTAGTCCTAAAAAAGGCACGTTTCCTTGTCTCAATTGCAACAACTGCAGCTCTATTATCACTAGAGACTGTATTTCTCACCCTCAAATGGGATACAATATTGAAATAAAATCCTATACCACATGCCTGTCAGAATCAGTAGCGTATGCCCTCAAATGCCCCTGCGGCCTGTTATATATAGGTCAAACCACAAGAGTGGTGAATGTAAGGATATGTGTGCATAAGGGGAATATACAAAATAAAAATGATGCCTGCGTTGCTAGGCACTTTGCTGAATTAAGGCACAATGTGGGCCAGATAGGGGTCCTGGAGAAAGTAGTAATCCCCAGGAGAGAAGGGGACAGGCAAAAATTACTATTGCAAACGGTGTCATACTGCAGAGGTCCCCAACCTTTTTTGCACCAGGGACCAGATTTAAGCAAGACCAGTTTTCCATGGCCCGGTGGG
>WMED01015471.1:0-13644 GCA_019650415.1 Pipa parva | reverse complement strand
TTATATTGTATATATTTATTTGATTTATTTTGCGCAGTTTGTATCACTGTATTCCTTCTGTAGGCCTTCAGTAGGTTATGGTAAGGGATCACAGAACTTTCTTTTCCCATGTGCTTCTCCTCACTTTCACTTGGATCCTGCCCTTCCAATAATAAAAAAAAAAGAAAGATCTATTGGGTCAGTTATTTGTTCCATAGCTGCATAATTAGTCCAATAGGTCGAAAACATTACATAAATGCATATGATGCTTGAAGCCCACCCACTGTTAGACAAATGATATTGTTTTATGTACCATATTTTTCAGTATAAGTTTCTCCACCTGCACATAACCTCCAGTGTTTAAAAGTCTCAATCTAAGGCAACTTATAAAGTTGTACAAAGAGCTCCACATTTGGTACTCATCCCATCTTTTAAAATGGTGCCTATCATAAAATTTACCCAACAAACACATTGGAAAAAGTGACTTACTGAAGGAATATGATTTATATATACTGTATATACAGTATATATATATATATATATATATATATATATACACTGTATATACTGTAAATATACTGTATATTTCTGCATAGCATGTTTTAGGTAGTTTAAAAAGTTGCCACAGCAGCAAAATTGAACCACAAAATAGTAATCATCAATGTGGCCACATTTTTAGTTCTCGGATTACAGTAAGTTAAAAAAGTTAATGATATGGAAATCCAAGATTTAATTTTAAAGCATAAGACATTTGTTTGGAAGGATCCCAAAAATAAGAATGCTAAGAATGGAATGATCTTTCTCAAAGATCTCAAACACCTGTTTTAAATTTCCCATGTGTCGAATGTGCTACTGAATTTTGCCAGTACTTAAAGTAATACTTAAAGGTGCAGTAAACTGCAGTTACAGATGGAGCAGACTTGAATGTAGCATTCAGCACACCCCTTGATGTAATTGGGTTCTACTTGCACTATATGCACCTATGCAATGCATGCAATAATATTTGCTATAGCTGTATTTGTCTATACTATTTTTACAATTATTTCCTGAGTGGCTTAAAGATTAGGGGGTCATTCATTAAATTCCGAACAGTTGCGTAATTGCCTGTATTCGTGTCCATTTGTGACTTCTCCAACTCCGCTTATTCAACAATCTCTGCGATGTGACAAATTCGCAACCAATTCTGACGCTTACTCCAGTCATGGACTTACGGAGCCCTTCGCATCAGTTTGCATGTGTGTGCACAGGTAATTTAGCTATTCAGCATGTGACGGTTTCTGTCGAAGAGGCAGATTCTGCAGGGCGTACTGCTCTGAATTCACCTGTTTACCTTTGTCACAAAAGAGTGGCGAATTGAGGGATTTGATGGCAGGGCTACAGTTTTGCGTAACACAACTATTTATTCAAAAGTAACAATGGCGACTGTGACTAAATTAGTCTACTATTAAACATGAACTAGGCACAAGGTGACATATAAAAATAGAATTTTTCACTTATATACAGTTAGTGGGATATGATGAGACTGATGTCACTGTCCTTCACTGGAGGAATTCACCTCACTCCACATGTCTTTTCATCCTACTATTGTGCGAATGACTACACCGCACAACGCATGCAACGGCGTCTGTTGCTGTCCGCTGCTTCATGAATAAGAAGAACAATTTGCGACTTCTTAATCGTATTGACATAAACAGACGTGGAGTCACTATGCAAGGTGAATTCAGACTTTAATGAATGACCCAGGAGCACTGGAAAGCAAAATGAAAGACTGCTCTTGGTGGTCTTAAGCGGTAAGAGTGCTACTGCAGTCTTAACATTTATGGGAGTGTCCAGGACAGCAGGATAGAACCCACAAAACAGGAATGTAATACAGCAACCTGTAACTTCCCCATCCAGCAGCACATGGCAGTGCCCTAGGCTTCTTGTGCTGCCTTCACCTAGTCCCTGGTGGCAATACACTAAATAGTGAATATGCACAACTGACTTCACTACATAATGTGCAAATTGAAACAAATTGTAATGAATCCATATGGAAATGAGAATTCATTAACAAATAAGCCACAAACTTACTCCAGAAGTCAGTATGCAAATTTTGAATTTAAAACCAACAACCTCTGCATGAATATTGCAAAAAAAAATCTCAAAAGAATGTCTTTTTGTCATCACACGGTTGCCTGTTCTAAAGCTAAAATCCAAATGAGAACATGGCATGGCCCCAAAAGAATACTGGGCTGATATAAAAACCACATTTTCCACTTGGGCTGTGTTTGAAAAATGCTTGCAACATATCCTGGAATACCTACATTATAAATGAGATATCCAAGCCAGAAACTGTTTAAGGAGCATAGATCTCTCTACAACAAAATCATTTTTAGTCATATTGTAGAAATTATTGAACATGATTTTACAGACTGGGTGTATTTGTGTAAAAGTTTATAGTGAACACTTGTGCTTATGGTACCAGGCGTCGATGGCAATGTAGTTATTTTATGAACGATTCCCCAGGTTAGCAGCTTGCTTCTCAGTTGCACAAGTATTGGTATGTCATACAAACAGGTAGAGAAGTGCCGCACTTTACTCTGGGTGGAAAGGAAGGGAACAATAGTGCAGGACACTCTAACACCATATAAATCAAAATTATATGTACTCACTCGTTCCCCTTGTGATATGTAACAGTGGATTGTTTTGAGGTGTATTTCCAACCTTGAGGACCTCTGGTGCTTTGTTCCCTGAAGTCCAGTTTGTTGTCCTCAGTCAGCTGTTAGGGATGTGGACTCCCCACAAGAAAAAGCTCACAATAGTGTGATAACATAAATAATTATAATAAAGGTTAAAATTGCACTTATATAAGTAAAAAAGTATTGCGTATGTGTAAACACTTATAAAATGGTTCTCCACCGCGTTTCACTTGTTGTTATATATCTGATATAAAGATTAACAACAGTTTTATAAGTGATATCAAGTGCATTACGTCACTGCCGGTTTTTCAGCCTCAATTTGGTGGGAGACTAGTTTGTAAAAGATTAAAATAAACCCCTTAAAGGCACAGTAACCCCTTTTCTACTCCCTGTAGAAGCCTGTTTTAAGGCGAAACACATTGGAGAACCATTTTCTGAGTGTATACACATACGCAATATGTTTTTTACTTATGTAAGTGCAATTTTAACCTTTATTAAAATTATCATTGTTTTACATCATCACACTAAAGCTTTTTCTTGTGGGGAGTCCACATCCCTAACAGCTGACTGAGGATAACAGACTGGACCTCAGTGAACAAAGCATCAGAGGTCATCAAGGTTAGGATTACACCTCAAAGTGAGTAACTTTGATTTATATGGTGTTAGAGTGTCCTGCACTATTGTTCCCTTGCTTTCTACCCAGAATAAAGCACAGCACTCCTGTAACTGTTTGTAGGGTATATTTGTGAAAGTAAAAATGACCTACAGAGTTATTCACAAAAATGATGCTAGGCACCAAACCCATCTTGATTTTTCAAGTGACTGAATTTGCCAGCACTATTGTGAAAACTACCATAGCATTATACATTTCTAAATAAATAATATATCAACATTTTCCTAATTCCCGGATTAACATTGATTTCCAAGTATAATTTACCTAATATTCACTGTAATAGCTGTAACTGTATAGAGAGACTATTCCACATACAAAGCCCATACACATCAGGAATTGCACTCCAAAAAGATCTATGAAGCTCAAAAATGCACATAAAGTAGACTTGAATGCATTATTTTCCATAGACAACTACATCCCTTTTTGCACCTGATATGAATGATAAGATGTGTGCTCCCAGGGGCTTAATCATGAAAGTTTGAATTTGAGTGCCAAAGTTAATTTCATTTCGAGTTGCTATGCTCCAACGATGGCAGATTCTTTACTCTTATGGTGGATTCCCATAGTGAAGAACACAGTTTATATTTAATGGGACAGTAGTATGAAATGGAGTCATACATAGTAATGTGACTTCCACCAGTAAAGTGCAGTGACATCATCCTCACATTGTCCACTAACTGTATTAAGTGAATATTACATCTCTTTCCATGTCACCATATCCCTAGTTCAAGTTGTCAGTTGGTCACAGTTTTTTATTGTCATTTTTGAACAATTTAATCTGGCAAAGTAAAATTGGTTAATTTGCAGCTGTATGCCTTGCTAAATTCATAACTTTGACAGATTCTGATACTCGATGAAAAGGCAAATTTCCTTTGCACAAGCACGCAAAATGACTGGTAAGCATCCTAATTGGTCACAAATTTATCTCAAATTTGTTACGCCTCAGAGTTCAACGACTAAGTGAAGATCAGGAAGTGGCAAATGGATGCGAATTTGAACCTTTACACAACTGTTCAGGCTTAATAATACCCCAAATGTGTGCATATTATTTTGTTTCAACTGTAATCACATCTTTCTGGTGACAATCTACACTAGCTAGCAACTAGAAAGTTGACAGAATTTTAAATAGTCTTTGATTAAATAGTATCAACAAATTACAGTGTCTTATTGTAATAAAGTGTATTCAATTAACGTAATAATAAAGGGGGGGGGGGGGGACTGTGGGATGAACCAAAAATAATTGTAAAGATTTGAAGCCCTGAATTGCTTTAATGTTAAGAAAACATGAGGAGTATTTATGTAAGGATAGAAGCAGCAATATATCAGACAATGTGATGAAACCCCGCTCGTGGAGCGATGTCAGTGGATACGCTGGTGGGATATAACAAATGGGAGAGGACCAAGAAAGGCCCTAGTGTGATACTGTTATGATGATACACAAAGCGTGAACCGTTGTGCACAATATGAATCGTAAATTACCAGTGTACAGTGTGACAATGGTATCAGTGCCTATGACACAATAAAATCAATGATGTTTTCTATGGTGCTGGTATATCCGTTGATATGTGCAGAAAAATCCCCTTTTGGGGATGTACTCACCAGATAAATGTGGTGTTCAAAGCCTTAAATTATGATGGAAGATATCCTCCTTAGGTAAAGGATTCCCTCTTACCCCTTATGTGGCTGTGCCTCACCGATGCTCAGCATAAGAAAGGCTCAATCACTGAGGGTATTATGGTAAACCTTTAATATGATATAACACAAACATAAAAGTAATGTGATGTCCTTTAAAATGAACACTATGTGTTCCCAAGTCCAAGTGTACCAGTCTCAACGCGTTTCGCCGTCTGAAATCAACAGCTTCCTCAGGAGAAATGATGTCCAAACTTGTCTCTTGTCCTTCCTAAATACCGGCACTGCCGTTTGAAAAAAACCGCGATGTTTCAATGACGTCACGGCGTCGTGCGTCATGACGTGCGTTGCGTCTGACGCATATCCGGCGTCTCATGTGGGCGTACTGAGTGGATGGAACGCAAGGAAGTGAACATGCGTTCCAACCACAGCGTGTACATTGCCACAGGCAGACATTCATTACACCTCCCAATGGGGAGTGGAAACGGACCGGCTGATGGTAAAAGCGCTGGATGGGAGGCTAAAAGGATATTAATATATGTCTCTGAACGATCTAAAGATTAAAATTGTTGCTATTTCAATGAATGCTAAGCACCTCCATTTTGGTTATTCTTCAATTGGATAAAAGGCAGAGTATTCAGGTGGATTGCTTGCAGGACTGTGATTCAAGGTTTCATATTTATCTATACTGACTTTAACTATTATTTAATTATTTATTGACGCTTCTATTTTTCACTTACATATATATTGATTATAATTTACGTATCATCTGGGCGCTACACTATTGTTTTATTGTATCTAATATATCAGACAAGTATTTTGTAAATTTTTAAGTTTGTAGGACTTCTCAAATATTGGGTTAAGTAAACAATATGCATGTTTTACTTTAGAACTGTTGACTGTGAGCAAAAGCAACAAATAACTTATTGTGTTGGAGGACTTGATTTATACAGAAATGCTTCACAAAAATAGCTTTGTTTATTTTTGAAAGAGGTACCCTAGCGATGATGCGATAGATGTATATAAATACATCTCAGTTCAGAACAGGGAGTACTTAAAGATAAAATAAACAGGACAATGATTGGGTTTTAAAATAGTAAATGAACTGAATGGTGTTTCTTTCTAAATAAAATAAGCAAGTTCCTTTTTCTGAAAAATGTATTGTCTGTGACAGTTAGCGACTATTAGGGCGAAATTTATTAACGGCAAAGCGTTCTCCCGATAGTAAATTCTGATCGCGCGATAGTAAATCAATCGCATTTACGATCGCGCGATGGTAAATCGATCGGTTTTCCGATCGCGCGGTGGTAAATCGATCGGGTTTACCATCGCGTGATGGTAAATCGAGCGGATTTTACCATCGGGCGATGGTAAATCATGCGGATTTACAATCGGGCGATGGTAAATACCGAGCGTGCGGTAAATACCGCATTTTATAAATTTCGCCCTTAGAGTGAAGTCAGTTGTACATATTCACAAAATGGACCATTGCTGTCGGCCTGTTTAAAGGAAACAATGCCATTATACCCATCTATTTCTATATTCTACATAATGGCAATATGCATATATTGAACATAATACTGTATATATGGTCATCATTTAGTCACATTTTGGAACAGGAATCCTGTTGTAAGTTTCCCAATTCACCACTTACATTTGGCAATGTCAAATCCACATATACATGAAAGTACATCTTAGAAGAGTTGTCAAATTGGTATAAAAAGATGCAGTGTAGTTCATATATACATAGTCGACATAATGCTGTGAATTACAATAAAAAATAATTATACTGAATGTTCAGGATAATTTGCTTTTGAATAAATTATTAATAATAAATAATTTTCCACTTTCTTCTGGGCTATCCAATTCTGAAACATGCTAGCGTTTAAAGGAGAACTATAGTCATTTTACATCTTTACATATATAGTATTATATGTTAATGAGAAGCGCTTCACCTCAGTAGTTGTTTCATGTGAAGCAAAATGATTGAGTAGGCAGCACTGATAAACTCCTGCACCAGAAAATGTGTGTGTGACGTACTGGCCAGTTTTCCATGAAAAGGTACACTTCCCTAAACATTTTTGCCCTACTTACTACTTAGCACATGTGCACAAGTCAGCTTTCCCTCTGTAATACCCTGCATTCCAAGCTTAATTTATGCAGCCAAAAGGTCAGCACACAGCTTAACCAATAGCAGTCAGGCAACTTTTTCTTCTCTTGTAGAACAGAAAGGAGAGGAAAATGTCAGCTCTCAGAAAAAAAAAGCTAATTAAGGGAAATAAACGGCAAGTATTATTTCTTTCCTAAACATTTTTTTGTAACTATTTGTATCAGCAATTGGCTTAGTATAAAGGAGTTTTATATATATGCGTGCAGTTATATCAGCACTATAGTGTCCCTTTAAACTAAGCCACAAGCTAACCTTAGTTAGCTCATTTGGCTTCCCCATTGGGATTGATGAGGAGGACATGAGACACAATGTTCTGTGGCTGTGATACGATTGATCTCCATTCATGGTATAATCTACTATAATCAGCGTTGCTTTTGTTTGGATCATAAAAATTTGGAATCTTTGACAACGCAGCTATTAACACAATGTTACAACTAATAAAATCACAAACATAGCTATTGTTAAGGATAGTTGATACAAAGCTTTCACTATAGTAAAAACAGATTTTAGGGGGTAAAAACAATTTGATTTGTATTCAAAATGTAAAACCTTTGCAAACTTAAAACCTTTAAAACATCATGTAGGATAAATATTTACAAACACTGATTTTCACTTAAACCCATGTAATTAATCATTCTAAAATCAACATAATCAAGAGAATGAGGATCTGGCACACATACAGTGCATTCCTCCCTGGTGACAGATTGCTAAAATAGTCAGACTA
Organism: Pipa parva; assembly: GCA_019650415.1. NCBI lineage: Eukaryota > Metazoa > Chordata > Amphibia > Anura > Pipidae > Pipa > Pipa parva. The sequence continues at coordinate 5,788 of WMED01015471.1, read as the reverse complement.
TACACTATTTGCTACTGGCCAAAAGAAAAAATGAAGGATGCATTGTAATCAAAATAGTATTCAGCAGTGAATCATTGTGAGTGATTTATCTGAATAATAGCATTTTACATTGCTAGCTTATTCAAGGATATCCAACTAAGTGTTACCCATTCGAATGTTATACCCCATTTTATACCCCCTCACCGTTATGCCTTTCATGGTGTCCTTCATAAAAAACATGCTCCCTGGAATATGTAAAGATAATGTATTTCTTTTTGTAATTTATAAGAATATTAATAATCACCCGAGAGTTCTATGACTATATACGTATATGCAGTTCATATTGTCCATGTTGTGATGGAATTCTGGGCAGTACTACAATAAAACTAATCTAAAAAAAAGTTTAGGGGTGTGGTAAAATAAAGGAGGTGTGTTTTAAAATACTGTTAATAAATAGGTCACAATTACTTATATATGTACTCTTGTATGGTTTTATTTACAAAAATCTTCACAACCATCCAAAGGTGCAAATTCAAAAAGGAATAACATTATTTTTCATATAAAAATATTATATATATATTTTATCCTAAGAAAGTGCAAATATGGATGATACAAATTGCTTTTTCAGTTTATTTGCCAAACCAAATACCCTCATTTCACAGACTACTTCTCTTTGACACAGCTAGTAACTTGTAGTGTTTGTATGATGAAGTCATCAATAGGTTTCCCTAGAAACTAAAACTGAAATTCACTAAAGACCTTAAAAATATAAATATATCATGGCTAATGCAGTGGAAGCAATTATGGCCCCACACCAAGTAGAGATCTCCCCCTTCCCTTTAATAAAACAATATCAGGGGCCCAGGGAAAACATGTGATGGATAATCAACACTCTTGGGTACTCTTTGTAGCAATAAATTACCATTCAACTCCAGATGTTAATAACTGTAGGATGCAAGTTATTTTGACCATGTCTGATAATTTGTTTTGCCTTTATATTTAAATATATTTCTTACATTAAAACAAATTTGATTGTTACCTTTTTATTTCTTTACTTTTCATCTTTAAGGCAAGAAAATGAAATTGGGTCATTAAGTTAAGGTTTCTGTCAATTGTATCCAAGCTAAAGCCCTTATTTTAATTGCTTTGTGCTTTCCTGCACATCTATTGTACATCTTTCATCGATTTTTCATGTTAACTCTCATGGATTTTAGACTCAGTTGGCACTGGACAAACTGTTTGGGGGCAGCTAGGGAATTACTTGAGTGCACAAGTGGTAAAAATGAAATAAGCTTTGAACTTTGGTGAACCTGTTCATGCATCTGTAGAAGATGTGCAAAACCCCATCTTGCTTTAAGACAGAGATTTCATCTGAAACATTTTGGTTTATTCATTGCAGCATTGGGAATGCTTGTGAGATTAAATAGCACACTGCATGAGGTAAGAAACCTGCAGAAAGGCAGTGTGAAAGATTGTTCATATATTATGTTATTCTTTTGAACAGTGCTTACTATCAATATAGTCTGTATCTTGTGCACTTTGCAGAGTTAGAGACTTCCATCATGTGTAACTCTGTGTAGGGATTCACCAGAAAAGGTTAGAGGGGAGTACGAGGCTGCGGTATGGGTCCACAGGGACTTGGCGCAAATATACATAGGGCGCAAAGTCTAAGGTAAGCTTGGGTCTTCACCATTGACCTCCACAAGGTCAATACAAAGGTCACAGCCATTAGGCTAGCTGTCCACTAGTGGTTGGAATAAACAGAAATCATAGTCAAATACAGATCTGAAAGGTCAAGGCAGGCAGCAAGTAGTGTAATAAGGTCACAGGCAAAGGTAAGGGCAGGCGGAGTCCAGAATCAGGCCGAGGTGAATAAATGGGAACAAACAGGATACAGACACGGAACAGAACCCAAGAAAAACAAAATAGTTCTAAAATTGGGCACCGGAAGTCAGACCTAGCTGCCTTATAAAGTCGAAATGGTGGGAAAACAGCTGTGACGGAAATTATGCGATTGTAGCACATAATCACAATGGAAGTGTGTTGGTGCATTTTCATGACCACAATTTAAGTGCATCAGTTTTTTGCATTTGGGACGGAAGCGTGACACATTTACACAATGGAACTACACACACGCGATGTAACTGCCATAACGACTGGTGAGTTACCTTCCTGACACTCTGTTCATGGGTGTATGCAAAACTTTTTTCAATAGGGGAGAGTTCCAGAATGGAAATATGTCACCATCACACATTACATTATGATGCTACATGACCATGGGTTTTCAGATTTGTTTTTCTCATTATGACCATGGGTGCCACTGGGATGGGGCGGTAATTGCTTATAGAGATGCTGGCAGGACAGCATTGGGAGACTTGTGTTACTTCTGATGTACTCCTGTGGGGCAGCAGGTTGTAGCACGGAGTGTTAGTTGCTGTGATTACTAGTATAAGTTTATAGACAAGGCATTTTCATAGGGATAAAATTGTTTTTTATAAATATTTACAAGCTGTAATCCTTTTTCAATGGGAAAACATTTGGCTATATGACAGGACCAATGACAGGAATAATGGGTTTACCCCAGTCTGAGGGAGAAGATTCTTTTGGTCAATAACATAGTCTTAGAACAGTTTAGTAAATAGGAGAAAACAGCGATATTGTTAAAAATAGGATGTTTCCCCTGCATTTACTAGTCGATAAACTTTTAGGGGGTTATTGGCTGAATCTGACTGTTTAAGTGAATTCTCATCACTTCTACGCCATTATTCGCTACTCCTTATTGACTAGATAGAAAATTACCTTAGAAAATCCACAACCACGGCAGTATTCCCATAGTAAAGTCGCGACCAAATCAGTAGCAGTCTATTGGGTAGTGTACGACCGTCATTAGCTGGCAAATTCACCACATTGCAGAATACGGGGAAGTGGCAAATTCACTCCTTTATGCAACTATTCGCATTTTAGCCAATAACTCAGACTTAAATATGAAACGATATTTCTGAACTGTAAAATGTGCAGATACAGCAAAAGTAATGACTAGGATGGAAAACTAATTCATGAGGAAGGACTGTCAAAACTATATTTGTTCTTTCCTGAGAGAAGTTACTTCTGACATAGCAGGTAACTCTTAACCATATGTAATATGTTAGAGGTCAGTACAGAAACATCTCTGGGGATCTCTTTACTTACAGAACATAAGGTCAGTTGTTTAAATTAAAAAAAAATCCAGTTTAACTCTTTGCTAAATAAATCTTATTCCCCCTTAAACTTTATCAGGTATAAAATAGTTAATAACGTATGCATTTATGTTAAATATCACTGGTTATTAATACAAATAATAGTTAGAAGATAACAGAGTACACTTACATTTCATGTAGCCTTAAAAGGCATACTGCATATGATCACTAGTAATTATAGTGTTGTAGTGGTTCTCTCTAGACTAGGGGGGGAATTCACCATAGAGCGAAGTGAGCTCCGAATCCTTCGGCTCACTTCGCACAGAGCCAGCTTTGGCCCTATAGGCACCCTAGGCGCCCCCCTCCCCCGGCGCCCCCCCATCCTGCGCCGCCCAAGTCCCCGACGCCCCCCCGTACTGCGCCCCCCCCCCTCTCCCGGCGCCCCCCACCTCCCGAGCCGCCCCCCGCGACACAAACCACACAGTGCCAACTCTACCATTAGGCAGAGTAGGCAAATACTAGGGCGCCCCCCTAGGCAGGCGGCGCCCCTAGCATTTGCCTACTCTGCCTAATGGCAGAGCTGGCACTGATTCGCACATGGTGTTATGCGCTCACTGATGTCCTGCTCGAGTCGTCTCACCTAGACTGGAATCCCTTTAAAGCGTTCGCTGATGTCCGTGTGCAGGACATCAGCGAGCGCATGACACCATGTTCCAAGAGAGCCGAAGGATTCGGAGCTCACTTCACACAATCGTGAATTCCCCCTATGAGACTTTGTTTGAAAACGAGACCCTTTATTCTGCTAAATACAGGGCTAGAAAGTCCAGGTTAGTTAGTGCTTATATTTATTAACTATATAATATGAATGTACACTATTCTCTCTTTTTCTCTTGTCGGATAGAAACAGAAATGGATGCATTCCCTTTGCATAGCTTTCAGTTGTCTGTGTAATGGTGTTCTATGTTACATTGTCCACTGAGCACCCAGTACAAAGCCACTGTTACTGCTTGTGCGGACACTCTCAAAGCAACTTGTCTTAGTCAGCACTGAAATTTGCCATGTAGACGATTTTAACATAGTAAAAGGCTAAAATAAGACACACGTTCATATAGTTCAGTCTATTTTCCTGCGATGTTGATCCAGAGGAAGTTAAAAACCCATGAGGCAAAAGCCAATTATCCTTATCTAAGGAAATTATTCCTTCCTGACTCCGAATATGTAATAAAGATATTAATCAGACTTGCTTGGATCAAGAACCCACCTATAGTAATCTAGTACCCATAACGTGTGTGGCCCCATCCTCTTTGCCATATGAACCTGTTTTCTTGCAGGCAGTTGATGTTGTGTGATAACCTTTTAAAATACATATGGAATGTGGCCTTATAATTGCTGATTACATCTGACATACAGTAAATACCTGTAGTTTTGAGTCTAAGACAAGAAGAGGTTGAAATATAACTGATAGTAGAGTAGTTATTGTCACCACACTACCCCGATTCTCTACTGTAAAATAGAATGTAAACAGAGAGATACCATCACGATCATTTAGCACCAAGGACTGATCTGTACCAGGCTTAAGGTGATTATTTAAAATAAGGGCTAAACGGTAGAAAAGTGGTAATGTGCAGATTTTTCTGTAGTCTACCACTTTAAATCATGTCTTCCATCTAATAATTTTTTTCTTTCATTTTTTTTACTTGCTTCTATTTTCAATATTTCTATTTCAATATTCCAAAATGTGAATAATTTCACATTCTGGGTGAAATGAACATAACATATGATATTTATTCTGGGGGAGGTCTTACAATTTCAAATCCTATCTAATATATTGGAACATCACTGCACAAACAGTACAGGGGGTTATTCACTAAGGTGCGAATTCATCAGTCGAATTCGCAAACAGAAGACTCCCATAGTAAATCCGCTACAATTTCCCCATTGTAAAGTCACGACAATTTTTTTAATGTTAATATCGCGACAATTTTCTCATAATAAAGTCGCGACTGCAACAATATTCTCATTATAAAGATGAGACTGCGACAGTAGCAGCCTATTGCTACTGTCTTTATCTGGCTAATTCGAACCTATTCATAACAATTTGGACTTTAGTGAATAACCCCCTTGGAACTAATTTATCAAATAGTGAATTTACATGGCCAAACAAAATCATGAAAAAATGACAATTTACCCATACTGCATTGGAGTCAGTTATGCATATTTGTTTTTTTGCACATTGTTGCTATGGTGGAGAGAATTGTTGCTCAGTGATTTCTGAGCATTTTCAGGTGAACATTAGCCGTTGCATATACAGGTAGTTCTTGACTTATGACGATGATCCGTTCTTGCATGGGGTCGTAAACCGAATTTGTCGGATCATACGTTCATACAGTACTGTACACAATAATAACACCATAATAACAGTGTACAGTACTGTAGCAACAGTGCAGCTACAATTTAGAACCCAATTATTTCCCTATGGAAGTAATTAGGTATAACCCCCAGCTGTAAACCCACTTACAGTGAAAAGCATTCCTTAGCAATAGACCACACCTCAGTCTTAAACTTCTTAGGCAGTCACTGTAATGTACAGGTGCCGATGCAACCTGTGTGGAGAAGGAGGCAATGGTAATGAT
>WMED01015470.1:0-13644 GCA_019650415.1 Pipa parva | reverse complement strand
TGCAATTTTCTTTGTTCAACCGTTTAGGGCGCTTACACATATCTATTAAACTTTTGGTATCAGAAAGTGATGTGCTAAAAGTTTGGATGTGTAACAGACACCTGCAACATGCTTTAGTTCATGCCAATGATGCTGTTCACTTCCTTGGAGGTTGTCACTTGTAACAAGTCAGTTGCTCCCCCTGCTGTGGATGTCTTGCTTTTCTTACAGCCCTCCAGAAAAAGATACTTCCCTGCCCAACCCTGTAGTAGCAGGTAACGCCCAACCCCACCTAGTAGTAGTAATAAGCTTGCCCACCAATCTCTAAGCTTCATTTACTATAGTGTATCACTATAGTAGGGAAACCCTACTGTACCTATCAGCTGCATGGCTGGTACCATAGGCCACACTCCCTTGCATTGTCTCCATCTCCACTAGTATTAACATAACCCTAGATCCCATGTGAAATGATGATCATTCACACTACGCCTGACATGGTCTGACTAAAATGCTGGAAAATCAAAATCATAATGTTATCAACGGTGGAAGAATAGAAACAGGGATTTCATAAAGGGCAGTGTGCCATTGACATAATGATATTCTTTTCAGCTTCAATGCCCAGATGTTAATGAGAGGGCTGGGAATAAGCATTAATGGGAGATTCCTTCACCTCAATAAAGTTTTCAGTGTCCATCACCAGTTATCTAAGTTACAAAAAAGGTATGTTTTGCAGAGACATTTGAATGATTTGTATGTAGATACTGAACCAAACTGACAACTTTAGATTCTATTGTTGGTACTTCCTGTTATTTTACTGGTACACACACACACACACACACACACATAAACCCTGCATTCTGTCTTTCACCGTTTAAACAAACAGGTTGGGTCAGCTATTGCACTGAGCACTTCTACCTAGACTAAACAAAAGAAGGAAGAAATAGCACAGGTATCGTATGTTTCTATATTAACGTAAAAGAAATATCATTACTCAAACAATATTTTAATTTGGGGGACATTTATGAGAGAACCATTCTAACTAATGAGTTCCTGTTTTATTACACAATTATTTGTATAGTTGGAGCAGTAGTCCAGTAGATGAAATGTTGGCTATGTGCTGCAAGGGTAACACATTAGTGAATTAAAAGAAAAATACTGGCACTGCTTACTAATTCATAAAGTACTTTCTTCAATGTCTGTCTGCTTATGTGCATTGAGCAAACTGTTATATGGCGAAAACGTAGCTAATTGGAATGTTTTTACAATGGTAGTGAAAATACAGAGCTCTTCACATCACACATCCTGTGTGCGCACAGGTAACTTGCCTATTCAGCAACTGGTGGGGTGAAATTTACTAAGGGCAAAACAATGGCCCGAAGTTAATTTCTGTTTGCACGTGTGGCATTTTTACCGCACGTGCGGAATTCTGATCGATTTGCGATCATGCGATTGCAAATCGATCGCAATTTCGATCGTGCGATCGCAAATTGATCAGAATTGCGATCGTGCGATCGCAAATCGATCATAATTGCGATCGTGCAATCACAAATTGATCAGAATTCCGCACGTGCAGTACAAATTGCGATCGGGCGGAAAAAATCTGCCCTTAGTAAATTTCGCCCGTGGAGTCTGTCAAAGTGGTGAATTAGGACAGGCGGACTGCTCTGAAATCCCCTGTTTGACTTTGCCATATCATAGTGAAAAATTAGGGGTTGATGGCATCGTGATAGTGTTGCGTAAGGCCACTGTACATTAAAATATTATAGGAAATATAGTAATCAAATAGCAACACTAGTTAGTAATAGTGTCACATAGACACAACTTTAATATGGCGGTAATAATGAGGACCAAAATGTGACAAACTGGTGTAGACATCCTTCCTTAATTTCAATCTTGCCTAGTAATAATATTTTAATATTAAATTAATAAAGATACATTTATACTAACAGATTCCCCTTTAAACACATGTGAATCATGGGAATATAACATTACTTCACTTCGCTTGTTCGCCAAGTCTATTCACTTCTTAGTCAATAAGGAGAAGCAAATTCACAACTTTCCCAGGGTAGCATCACAATCTGACATAAGTTCATCAGGAAAATTCACACTTTTTATCACTTGGCCCCTATAACTTTGAATAGAAGTCCGTGCGCGCAGTTTCTGTACAGGTGAGGTACAATATTCTGAATTAGGAATACAATGTGCATATCTGGAGTGGGTTAGGGATGAAAGTTTCCACACTTAGAAACTTGAGGTTTTCCCTGGAAATCTGGTATTCGCTTATCAAAACGGAGTCTCCAGGTGAAATCTGGCAACTTCCCAGGTCATAATGAAAAGACTATGCTTGGTGAATGTGTCATGTGTTGCTGTAAACTTCCCAGGTGAGCCGAGGTGCATTAGCAAGAACAATGTCTCTTTCCCTTTCCATTTACAGTCATTAAAATGCTCCAGTGGTCACTGTTAGCAGCAACAATATGGAAAAATGTATTTATACAAATCCCTAATTTACAATGGCAGTGGGGACTTTACAGATTCAACAGATTACATTGCCAGTCGTGTCTCCACTACACACTGGTCACAGGGGGCTGTGCGCTGCAAGAGGGAAAATAATCCTATCAATAACACCAATGCTAATATAAAAGTCTTTGGCATTCTATTCCTATTAACTGCTAAATAGACTGAAGCATTCCCCAACATATATGCTACTAACATGGCTTTAACCTTAATGTCATGCATCCCACAAGAAAAATGCCTTATAATAAACACGGAGCATTGGACATTTTAATGTTTGACCTCCTTCACAATAACATTAGTGAACCCATTGCAAATGTCTGACTCCAAATGCATTTCTTTCACAGACCAGAATTGTGTCCATGCAAATGCACTTAGCCTGACTAAATCAGTCAGTTTTACATCAAGAAACTGGTACTGTGCGCAATTTGCCAAAATTCACAGGAAAATCAAGTGAATAAAATTGCAGCACTTTTGAAGAGCAGAGGAAATCAGCAAGTTGTACTGTGCTGGAGGCAGCGTTGGAGCATAAAACACCTACTGGTATTTCCCACTTCCCTCTTAGGAATCTCCCCTAACAGAAACAAGTCTTTTGTACTCTTTCAATTCAGTGACTTGCAAAATAATGTAAAACATACAATGCCAAGACGTCCTGCCAAATTTGTATACTGTATATTGTTCATTGCATTATATATGACTATTGTATTGTATGCAGTATGTACATAACTTCATAGCATTATTACAAATCCTGTTTTAATATTGTAGTTATTAAAGGGTACTACCTAAATCTTCACAAAAACATGTCAATTCTCAAAACTAGGGCAGCCATTTTAAAAGCTAAAAAGGAATGCTGGAGTACTTCCTTGTACTTTTAAGTCAACTTAACTGTAAACTTAAAACTTAGCACCCTGCATGGCAGCAGAAGGAGCTTGCAGACACATATCTCATTTGCTGCTGTTTATGACTTTACCCTTTGAGAAGGTCAGTATCAGGTAATCATTGAAATAGGAATACCAGTTGTATAATGTTCCCTCTCATATAAGTTATATAATGTTCTCTCTCAAATATTCTTTTATTACTGAAGATTTTACAGTCTGTTTTAGAGTCTAACAATCTCTATAAGTAGGAACGAAATCTGAATAGAAAGTGGCATAAAAGTTTATTGCTCAGTGAAGAGATGTAAAACTCCATGGTGTACAACCATTATAAGTCTAACACATCCTTTCTTTTTTTCCACCTCCCAGAATCATTGGAAATGGGTCTAGTTGGCATGGATTCTAAGTTAAAATATGTGCATTTAATGTTACTGCTTCTTGTAACTGGTGTAATTGTACTAGGATTCATCTACTTGAATGAAACATCTCAAAGAATACAACTGGAGGTAGGTTATAACCTTAATGTCACGGATGTTTACCCCTTTTGTATTGAACATTAATAGTACCAGATCATTAAGAAGTACTTTATAACAGACCATTTAGCCATCTACTCTGAGACGCTAACATGTTTTTATATGTGCTTTTAAAGAAATATTGTTTGTGAGTATATTTCTTTTTTATTTAAATAAATTTAAAATCAACAATATCACTCTATGAGTGTCTCTTTCTCATGTGGTTGAACATCCTAATGTGGAGAATCACTTTTTGGATTTTTGGAAAACCATCATTCTGTTCGTTTTTGGTTGCTACATGGCGTGTTTCAACATACCCTGAGCTGTATATTGTGATACTGCACTACAATTTGTATACAAGGCGTATTATTATATATGCTCTGGTAAACGCATAGATTGCGTTGTGGTGGATTTACACACTGTGTACATACTTGGGTGAAGCTTGGACTCCTGCTTTCATAATGTGCACAGTGCACCGTTATTTTGAGATTGAAAATTCTATCTTTATTTGAAAGCTTTGGGACTTATCTTTACCCTGATATTTAATTTATGTCATTTAATGCACTATTAGTGCCTTTTTCTTTTTGCGCTTCTTTTACAGGTAGCTTGTAGCTACTAACCCTTGCAGTTTTGGCTATACAATTTTGAAGAAGCTTTGCAAGAAATACACTTGTTCACTGTCATACTTTGGATTTTGTTGTGCACCATTCATTATACATTATTATTTTTTGCGCTGTTCAATGTTTAGTTATTTATAACTAACATTTTCATTCCCTTATAACAGACCATGTTTTTTCTTGTAAAATGAAAAATATGTGTAATTGTAATAAATTACACAGAATGCACTCCTGTACTGTACTCTGGCTAGCAAGGTATATATTTGTGTGTTGTGCTTAGTACTCCCTAAGCTTATCTATTCCTTTAACCCCTCCCCCCCACCTGATCTACCATATTTTGTACACATTTGTCCATCACTGCTCCAGTCTACTCACACTGTCCACTATACAGTACAATCTTCTCTTTCCTGCAGAATAGTTTGCATCCCTCTTTCTCCAGTACCCCAAGACAATCATAGTTTAAAACCTTGTCCCACATACTTTTCCTTTTTACTCTGCTGCTACTTGCTGCATAGAATATTTCCCCCAATCCTAGCCCCTTTTCTATATCTGTTTCAATCCACTCTCGCCTCTCCGCTCCCCTCTTTTCTTCCCATGCATCTTTCCCAACTAACCTAATTCTCATTTCAACTCTCCCGACTTCCTCGCTTCCCTTCTCCTGTGCGCTCCTCAATACCTGCACCTTGACTAATAAAGCCACATTAAATCACAAACTGTTTTGCTCCAGTTCACTTCACTTTCTAGCACTAACAGAAACCTGGCTCTCCAATTATAATGCTGTTATTAAGGCTTCATTAACTCATGAAGGGCTCTCCTTCCACTCTCCGTGCTCTGTGGGACGCGGTGATGGAGTTGGACTTCTCCTTACCTCCCTCTGTTGCCCCAAATGCATCAGTATCCCTCCCTGCTTCTCATTTTTTTCTTTGAATTTCATGCTGTCCAAATTTCTATCCAATAACTTTGCATGTTGCTGTCATATACAGGCTACCCTCTGCCTCCTCACCTACCACCTTTCTCTCAGACTAAGGGGGGAATTCACCATTCAGCGAAGTGAGCTCCAAATCCTTCGGCTCACTTCGCAAATAGTATTATGTGCATGCTGATGTCCTGCACGCGGACATCAGCGAGCGCATTAAAGGGATTCCAGTCTCAGTGAGGCAACTCTTTTGCTCTCGTCAAGACTGGAATCCCTTTAATGCTCGCTGATGTCCGCATGCAGGACATCAGCAAGCGCATAACACCATTTGCGAAGTGAGCCGAAGGATTCGGAGCTCACTTCCTTGAATGGTGAATTCTAAGAGTCCTGGCTCTCCGTTTTTTTTCTATCTAATGATTGTCCTGCTCTAATTATGGGGGACTTCACCTGCCATATTGATGCCCCCTCTATTTCTTGGCCTTCACATTCTCTCCAGCTAACCTCCTAATTTGACCTTCAACAGTGGACCAACTCTAGCACCCACAAAGATGACCATTATCTAGATTTGTTTTTTACTAAAAATGCCCTTAATATCTGTCCCTCTTTCTGACCATCACCTTGTAAACTTTTCTATCTCTCACTCTCCTCTAACCCCTAAAGTCTTTAGTCACAACACATGTGCAGTCTCTCCACATTTTCCCCATCCTCTGATGCTGATGCTCAAAACATGAGCCAGAGAAATCAGTTTAAACAGTAATAACTATAACTAGACAAAATATTATGGTGAAGAGCAGAGGCTACAACTGTTTTATTGAAATAATTATTGCATTTATTGGAACACAGTTATAACTTTGTAAAATAATTTCATATAAAACATTAACCACTACAAAGTCTGTAACATAAAATGCTCAACTTTTTACCAGCCTTTGATGACCTCATAGCAGGCTGCCTTTTTTTCTAGTTGTAGCTTATTCTCCACTCCTGAACTAATGTACCCTAACCATAACTGATATACTAAGGGCCCCATTGACATAAGTTCCTAATTCACTTGTCAAATTCACTTCACTACAATTTGAGCCACATCACCAAAATAGATGCAAATTCACTTCGCAGTACTGACTAAGTGGAAAATACACTTGTCAGACAAGAGGACAGTGGCAATCGTTGTCGCATGGGTAGTGTAGCATAGTTAGTCAGATAGAAGTAGGATGTGAAGTCATGCTAAGTGAGATGAATTCAACAAGTGAAGGGTAGTGATATCAGTCTCCCCATATCCCACTTACTGAATTCTGCGAATATTATATATATTTCTATGTCACCTTGTCCCTAAGCCATGTTGTCACTTAGCCGCAATAGCCATTGCCACTTTTGAATGAATAGTCGCCATCACCCCCCAATTCGCCAGTCTGAAGTGGCAAAGTCAAACCGGTGAATTCAAAGCAGTTCACCTAGTCGCATTCGCACCTTCAACACACTCCTCCGTTAAGTCAATAGTAGAAGTACCTGTGCACACACACACAAAATGATATAAAGAGCTCTTTATGATTGCGACTAGTGTAGGCACCCGAATTGGTCATGTATTCACCACTTCACAGAGTTTGCTTAACAAGAGAACATGGAGAAGTGGAGAATGGATGTGAATTAATGGCTGTATACGACTATTCGGACTTTAGTCAATAAGGCCCTAAAAGTACAGGGTCTGCCAACCAAAACTGCTATATTATTAAGCATAAAATCAGTACCTGGTCTGTAGTGCTATCTTATAGATCTGCTGGTGCTAGTATCTCTTGGCCACTGCAACTCCTCTGCATCCCTGCAGTGCCTGCTGTTGGGCCAAGATAAGATAAAATCCAAGTTGCAGCTTGATAACAAACACCAAGGTGGTAATTCAGGAAAGTGGGAACTTACCTGGCGATCCTTCGATTCACCTCGCCGAGAATGGTATGCGCTCCCTGCTCTCCTGCATGTGGAGATCAGTGAACGCTTTAAAGGTATTCTAGTCTCGCGAGGTGAGCTGAAGTACCTTTAAAGCATTCGCTGATCTCTGCGTGCAGGAGAGCAGAGTCTCGGCGAGGTGAATCGAAGGATCGCCAGGTAAATTCGCACTTTCCTGAATTACCCCCCCAAGAGAGTGGGAAATCTAAATAATATGTTAGTGACCAACAGTATCAAAAGCAGAGAATAGGTCCAAGAGGATAAGAATAGATAAGTGGCTTTGGCAATCTGGCAGTTGTTTGCAAATTTACACAGCACAGCTTTGTAGAGTGCAATTACACAAATCCTAATTGCAAAGTGCCCAGGAGATAGTGGACATTCAGATAGTTAGTAAGGAGGGTGCAGACCTGCAAAAGCAAAAACAGTTCCTGCTCCCAAAAGGTAATCTACAGGAGTCAGTCCTGTCACTCAAAAAACACTATTAGCATGTTTGTTGTGTCTTTGACCTCTTAAGCCGTATACCCTATTCTGCTTGCTTCCCCTGTGATATGAAACATTTTCCCAGGGGGAGAACAGATCAAATTCACAATCTTTATATTCAGGTGCAATATTGACTTGTTATCAGACTTGTTACCAGTTACCAGAAAATTGGGCAATATCAACATGTTTAAAACTTTAGGCTAAAGTGTCCCAATCTCCCATAAAGGGTATGTAAACCCTGTTTATAAATAAAGCCCCATTTACCTATTGTCAAGCAATATAGCGATTAAAGGGGACTTAAAGGTATCAAACAAGAAAGACTTATTAAAAACCTTAGCAGTTATAGTTGTGAATCACTACAGTCACAGCACAAGCTGTGCTGTAATTAGCCGTCACCCAGTGCTTCTTCACAGCGTGCAGGATGACAGAGAAGCCACCGCTCAGCTCCTCCCACTTGTTTCACTGGCCTCACACATCATCAGGCTTATTGGGGGGAGGTTCTTTCATTGGCCTCTGCAATGAACCTGATGATGTTTCAAAAATTTATCACCGATGGTGAAACAAGTTGGGAGGAGCTTTGTGCTGGCTTCTCAGTCAGCCTGCACTGTGAAGAAGCATCAGGTGTCAGCTAATTACAGCATAGCTCATGCTGTGACTGTAGCTAATCACCTCTATATCTGGTAAGGTTTTTAATAAGTCTATCTTGTTTCATGCCTTTAGTTCTCCTTTAAGAAATTCCCGACTAACCTCTTAATTCAGCAGAGCACAATATCACTCTGTAACTGCTTTCTCCCTTTGAATTTGTTCACTGCTTTGTGTAGCCATGCCCCCTCCTTTCCCTGACTTCTTCACTCCACAGCTGACCACAGAGCTGGTTGAACAACATTTATCCCCCGTTGTCAAGGTTAGGAACAGGCTTTTTAGATGAGAAAGGAAAGGGATTCCACACAAGAGCAAGTTCTCTTGAATAGTGAGTGATATCACTCAGGGCTGGGAGTATTGGCACTATACAGGAAGAGCCTGTACATAGAAGGGCTGGGGGAGCAGGGTTGTTTAAACAAGAGACAAGCACTACTGACCCCGAAATCATTTTTACGTTTTAATGTTTATGTTGGATCTCTGTATATATACATGTCAAATATAAATAATGTTTTATTCAAACTTTTCATACCCTTTAACATGCAAGATGCCTATAAAAATGCACCAAAAAAAAGACTTTCTGGCTAACCAGTGTCTTCTACGTTTGTACATAAATAAAAATGCATGCAATAAACATTACTGGTCATATTTCTTTCTTAACATTCATAACTTAAGATGTAGAATGTGTTTTATTTTTGAGAATTTTTAATTCATATCTGTATATATATAGTGTTACACTTCACTAAAGTTATTTTACAATCTACTATTTCCTCCGAGTTACATACATGTGTAATACACAGAAGAATGAGCAGTTATTCCACAAATAGATAAAATGCTACACAATATTTTGATTACATCTAACATGGTCCCCTTATAAGATGCTTATTTTTTCAATTCTAGCAAGAAGTTATGTTGCTGGAAAAGCAAATCCAACATATAGTGGCTGAGAGATCTACTATACGTAACAGAGCAGCCAATTTACAGGAGCTTTTAGAAGTGCAAAAGAAAGATATATTAAATATGCAAAAGACACATATCACAGCCTCAGAGAAACAAAGAATAGACTGCCAGAACCAAAAGGTAAGAATTTTTTTTTTCAGATGAGTCTTACCCAGAGTGACAGCATACCATTGCTCTGGCACCGTGGAGAGGGTTGATCAAATAAACACAAGAAACAGGAGAAAGCATGAGACAAATTCATGTCCAATAAGATTACTTGTCAGACATTCATTACAGAGGATATGTCAGTGTATATAAAAATCCTACCAGGTTGTAATGGATGTTGAATCAATGACTTTATAAAACAGTCTTTGTTATCTTTTGTGCTATTCAAAGGAACAGTAAGTCACCAGCAGTTAATAGCTACTCTAATAATCATTGTTAAATGAACAATTACCCACTAATTTATTAATGAGAAGAAAAAGTTTACCTTTCCCACGATAATTGAATATTTTTCTAAATCTAATTGTAATTGCTTGTTTAGGGGGAGATAAGCTGGAGTAACAGTGGTATTAAGCAATACACTGTAATTGGCTGTAGCTAGGTATGTATGTATATACATTGAATTACTAGAACACTGAACATTTTAACTATGCAGTAATAACACAGGCAGAGATGATGCTCAACATTATTTAAATGAAAGAAGTTTCAAGCACAGTATAGTCTACACCAGGGGTCTGCAACCTTTTTGGCTGAGAGAGCAATATAGTACATCTCTGCTCAGCCCTTTCGAATTCGGAGCCGCTGATGTCATATGTGACGTCACATAAGTGACGCCAGCGGCTCTGGATTGGCTAGCAACCTGGAAGTGCAGTGACTTCAGCGACTCTGGATTGGCTAGCAACCCGGAAGTGCTGAAACAGCTTTATCTCTACAGCGCTTGCCCGCGATTAGCATGCAGACTGTAACAAGTGGTGCTTGCATGTGAGCATCGCTCGTTACAGTCAAAGAGCCAGATGTAGCAATCAAATGAGCCACAGGTTGCTGACCCCTGGTCTACACTATACTGTAGTGCTTGCAATATAAATGTAAGCTGTGAAGAGAAGAAGTCAGGGAAAGTAGGGGGCGTGGCTTCACACAGCAGGGAAATTGTTCAGAGGAAGATAGCAATTACAGGGGGATATTGAGCTCTGCTGAATTAAGAGGTGAGTCAGGAGTTTCTGAAAGGAACACTCTGGCCAAAATTGAAAAAAAAAACACTTTTTCTAATTTATGCTATTTACTAACTTTTAGTAAATACATTTTTTTAAAATCAATTTGGATCAAAAAAGTTCACTTTCTTACCTGTAAAGAAGTGCTGTCCAGCATTTCCGTGTTGCAGATTCCATCTTCAGGCACTGCCGGTGACTCTACAGCAAGGATCTCAAAACTATGGCCCACAGGCCACATCCGGCCCCCTGAGGCCATTTACCCGGCCCCCGTCGCCAGGCCGGCACTAGGGGTAGAGGCAGCTGCAGGAGGGGGGCGCAATCATGGTGCTCGCCCCCCTCCTTTTCCCTACCACTACCTTCCTAGGAAGTAGAAAGTGCTGTGAATGCTGAAGGAGCATTCAAACTGTAGCTGGTGAGTACAATAGAAAAATACGCTCTGCATATTTTTCTTTTTTTTCACACTACTGTATGATGCGTTGCGCATCATATGCTAGTGTGAACTTAATCTAACGGTTAAAGACTCTGCTAAACAACTTGGCTTTGCAGCACTGTGAAACTCCAAGGAGACAACCCAGGAGAAGGGAAGGTACTCTGTTTTGTTAACCAAACCTGTATAGGATGCAGTTACCCACTGTGTTTTAGACCAAAGACTTTTTCCTGTGGAAATTGTAATTTTTTTGAAGTGACTGTTGTTTTGCCAAATAAAGGCTCTGATAAGTTTGTCTTTCCATTAATAAACTTTAGCAAGGCACTGTACATACAATGTAGATAGAGGTGCTAAATATAGTACAAGTGAAGTAAATTACAAGCTTAAAATACCCATAATACATTACTCCAGTTCCAGTCTGTGAGTGAGACAAGAGGATAAAGGACCCTTGCCCCATAGAACTTACAAATTGAAGATTTACATACACAGATAGGATGGTATTAAGTCAAGTGCTTTGTCATTGGCCTTTAAGAGTCAATCATAAGTATAAATACCTATTAAAATAAACACCAGCATAAAACAGGTGAAATGAATACAAACCAGTGCTAGTGCTCCAATTTGGAGGATTTGAGTTTGGTTTTAAAAAATGTCCTTGGCAGAGGTAGAGGTAGCAAAAAAAATAGGGATTAGGATGGAAAAGGGCAGCATTAGGGAGTGGTACAGAGATGATTGTTTTGTAGCTCAGGTTTACTTTAATATTAGCCTGTGTTTGTACCATTGCTTTTGTATTGGGAAATATGTGAATAAATTGCCCAGTCATTTCAGCAATGATGAAGTAATACCGGATGCTTGTAACTCAAACTAATCGATGGTACAACCATGTTTTTTAGGACTCACTCTTGGCAATCAAAAAACAAAGCTACATAGCTGCAATAAAGAGTCATTTAATTTAATTAGGAAACAATTGCACACAATTATTATTTGATGTTGGATGTATATACTACATCAATTTACTGTATTTCATTTTCTTTTTAGTTTGACCTATTTAAGGAAATTTCTACAAAGGATGCAACAATTAAGAGGCTTAAAAGTAAGATTTTTAATTGATGTACCACTATGCCCTCTGTCAAGTCTCTGCCAACACCTTAACCTCGCAGGATCTCCATGATCTCATTTAGCACCTATTATACAGTATATATATGCTCACCTCTCTTTATTTTACCTCTCATGTCTTTGTATCTCAGCTTTGCCATTTGTTATTGAACACCGTAACTAGTCTGTTTTTCCATGCAAATGAAAGAGAAAATATGAACTGTATTAAAACTATGTCTGTCTATGTACACATGGGACTCCATAGCTTATCTCTTCCTCTTACCTCACAAGATGCCTTACAGCCCCATGACCTATTCATGGTTTGTTATCTCGTGTTTTTGCAATTTACAGTAAAATGCATAATACAATTAATAATACAATTTATAATCGATTTGTGAAGTTATTTTTTTCAAAACTTCCTTCAAACATACTCTTTTAATTAGAAATGGAGATGATGATGTGCTGATATACATGAGGATTAACCATTACACAAAAGATTCCTATGCAACATAGATAATTACTAGTCTGTTAACCATACTTATCTCTACATCATCTGATCAGCTCTGATGCACTAGGTATACAGTAAATGATAAAAAGAGAATACAAGGCTGTGTCCGTGAAATTCAGTAGCAATGCTATAGTTTATTGAAATGCCTTTACGTGTTTCTGGTGACATGACCCTTTTTCAGTTATACTGAAGTGATGATGCAATTCTATTCCCCTGATGCAATAGGCAAGATGTTTGGATTTATGAAAAATACCTGAGTTTAGATGGACAACAACATACCCTTGTGGTCACTGTAATGTGAAGGGTACACCTGTAACAGATAATATCTTTAACATGTGGTTATTTGTTATGATATGCTTCTAGAATGTCATTGATATATGTGTTTATGGTCCCCTCTGCAATAATTGTACAAATTGAATATTAACTTTAAACATGTCTGTACCTTCATTGTTTTGTCTTTTTACAGGTAATAATGAGATTTTAAAGCAGCGATTTGAAAGTCTACTTTCACAAATGAAAGAGTTTGAAAAGACTCAGTCACGACTGTTGGAAAAATTCTCTACACAATCGTAAGTTCTAACCTAGATGTACCATGGATGTCTCTTTAACAGTCTCGTAAAAATAGTATTCCTTAAATTAAGGAAAGTACCATAGGGCTACCTCTCTATTGTTGTATGTTTTGTGCTACCTCTCTATTGGCTAAATTGTAGGCGGCTGCCTAGGGCACAGCAGGAGGGGGCGCTATCTTAGTACTGGCCCCTCTCCTTTCCCCTGTCCTTACCTACCTCCTCCTCGGCCCAGCTGTCACTGCTGTAGCGCTTAGCGCAACAGCTTTCCTCCCTCTCCAGTAATGATGTAACTTCCTGGCGCTCACAGGAAATGATATCATTGCCGGGAGGAGGGACACTGTAGCACTAAGCGCTACTGCATAGACAGCCATTCTGAGGAGGAGGAGGTAGGAACAGGGGAAAGGAGGGAGGCCAGTACTAAGATAGCGCCCCCC
>WMED01015469.1:0-13644 GCA_019650415.1 Pipa parva | reverse complement strand
GACTGGCGCAGTCGCCCGAACTGTTTGCACTACTTCGGACAATGGTGAATTCCCCCCCAAATCTGGAGTAACATGGAGATTTGTTGACTAAAATATTTTCCGTTTTATTTTTATTGTTTTTTAATTGTCTCCAGTTGGAATAAAACAATCTTTTGTCAGGAAGCAGTTGAAGTTCCCTACAAGTGACAGTGTCCTTTAAGGGGCAGGCAAAAAGATGGCTGTCTCCAGGGTGCCAAGATACAGAAGAGTTCTGTTGGTCACTAAATCACCTGCCACTAACTGTGCTATGGATTGCCCACCCGCCCCTCCTGCCTTACTGTCTACTGCCACCCTAATGAGTTGGGGGAGGGTTTGAGCAGGTGGATGGGTAGCAAGGAAGTTGGGCAGCTGGGGATAGAAGGCATTACAAAGATTGTTGCAACGGGTGACATGATGCTTTAAAATGAGCAAGCTCTGTGTAGCTATTCCTGTTACACTATAAAGGGTATTTAATCACTATACAGAAATGCCTGTTTATACTATCATACCTTTATATTATGGAAAATTATGAATTTGTTTATGTTTGCTTTTAAACTATGAGCTTCTCTGCACCGACAAATTCTTCCACCAACTCCCCTCATGACAAGTATATTTACAACTGCTTTCTATAGTCTATTATCTCTGTAGAATACATTCTTGCCTGTACATAGTATTGTTTGCAACCTAATGAAGGAAGGAGAATAAACCTTTCGAAAGCTCATTTATTTAAAAAGACTGTTAGACCAATAAAAATGGTATCACCAAATAGTACTGAATAATAAGGTTTGTAAGAAGAAGCAGAGTCGTGGAATATATCCACTAGTGGATGGAATACAGTTTTTGTGGATATATTCCACGACTTGGCTCCTTCTTCCAGACTTCACTATGTATGTACCATGCGTATGTCATTTTATAATTATTGTAGATGAACTCGTTACTTTTGAAAAACACAAACTAATGAAAACTCCTGCTTGATGAGTCTGTAAAAAATCATTTGAAAGCACTAACTGGGGAAAACATAATAGATGCTCATGTACATTGCACCATTTGCTTACACTCGATCAGTTTCTGTATGAATTTGGTTCTTTATCTGTACACTTCAAGTTTGCAACAAATGTATGAATTAAAAGGCTATGCGCATGCATCTTTTAGTATGACCTCCAAAACTGCAGATTCATCACTAATCATTATGACACCGACATCATATTTATCCCTTTATTTAACCATATTTTTTGTGATTTTTAGCTGAAAAACAGCTATTTAACAAACTGCGCAAATGGTGATTGACAAAAGTTTAAACAATAAATGAGTGAACACTTATGTTATTTAAAAGTCTCTTCAGAATGCAGCCTCTTCAAAAATTCAATATAGAACTTGATGTAAAAAAGTGTTTGATGCAATTCAAGTGTTTGAAAAATGAAAACAAATAATGACGGTGAATAAACCCAAACGTGCTGTATCCGTAATCTTCCAATTGGGTGTGAGCTGAATATGGAGAACTCTGGATGTTACCATTCATCTTTATGGAATTTGTTTGGAATCTGACCTTGGATGAATCCATAGGAATGGGAGATATTTTTTGTGGCAAATACAACTTTTATTATCAAAACGTTGAAAGATTAGTGCTCTGGTAAGCACATTTATTGGAAGATTACGGATACAGCACGTTTGGGTTTATTCACCGTCGTGTGTTTTCATTTTTCAAACACTTGAATTGGACACGATTTGAAAATTCTCTATTATAGACTGGACGTTTGGGTCTGTGTTTTATCGTTTAATGCACTATGTAGTGTTTTTTGTTTGCGCCCCTTTCTCTAGGTAGCTGTGGCTACGGTTTTTTACATCAATATTTTTTGTGACTACACCAGTGAATTATGATCAATCTGTTAATTTTGATGCCTTATTCTTTCCAATAACCACTAACTATACTATGAGCTTAATAATAAATGTAAGTGAATGTATTTGTAGTAGGCAACTGTATGGGTTTGTCACATTGGGATTTCTTATTAATGCAAGTTTTGCCAAGAAAGGCCATGGCAATCACATACAATAAATTTCCCCCTGTAGTACGCTAAGATTATTGCTGTGTAACATGACATTCTGTATTCCCATATATTAAAGAGACAGTCACCAATAATTATTCTAATATGCTACTACAGAAGGGAATTCAGGTTATCATTACAGTCTCTTTTAGGAAAAGTTATTGTGATCCATCCTACATAGCAATGTGGTAAGTCCTATACAGGAAGCACATGCAGATCAGTGGTTAGCTTTGCAGCAATTGAGGCTACTATGAATGACTGAGCTTGTGTACCCCAGATAGGGAAATCAAGCAATAACTTCTAAGGAATCTGTATGGTGAAATAAGCATGATTCAAAAATAATATTAATTACAATATGCGCTGCTGCACAAATACTAGACCGTGAAGCAGACCAAAGATTTCAACTGCAAAAAAATGTTGAATCTGGTGATGTGGTTCGCAATCCTCTGTCATTACAAGAAACAAAAGCATTTACTCAGTTTAGTAATCATTCTCTGGTATTACATACAGTCATACATCGCTGAATGTTAATGGCCTGATGCACGTAGGCAATGTCTCCACCTATTCTGACGTAGCACATTTATCAGACATTTCTATTCCCTGTGGCACTGTACATGTAATGAATGAGCACTCTTGTTTTATATTTCTTCTCTGATTGTAAATTTTACAGGAAATATGACACTTTATTTCCAGAATGATTTCATCTTGCCGAGAGTGCCATCTGCTAAAAGTCTTCACACTACTGCACACATTTAGAAATCATCATAATCAACATCAAGCTCATTTAAAATGTAAACGCTTGCTCCATCTACAGTATATGGCTTCAGCTAAGGATTAGGAAACTATAAGCTGAAGTACAATAGGAGAAAAGTCTAGTGTCATTCACAGTAGAAGCAGTGATCCTAAAATGATTCCAGTATACTATATAATGGGGAAACGCGCATACAATTATTCTTAAATTCTGTTAGTCCTGGGGAACAAGATCTATGGATTAGGACAGTATTTCAACAACCTGTGGGTCTTGTGCTTTATTCATCAATACTGATTTCAAAGGATTAAATGTCCAGTTGATTAAACAGGGTTCTATTAAAAAAGAAATGGACTGGAAAAAAAGTAAAAAAAAAAAGGAGGAGCAAAGAATGAGTGGTCTGCTTTCCAGCAAGTACACAAATAAGTCCATGTCTATGGCTGAATCCCAGACAGTCTGAACCTCAAAGGTTCCTCTGCCCAGCAGGTACCTCTATAACATAATGGGTGACTGTGGGAGAGGGATGCAGGAATAGGAAACAAAGGATGGCAAAATACATGTTCATTTTCATTCAAAAACAATTATTTAATGTTTCGTTTGGGAGCTTTAAACTATTAATTCTGTAACGTGTAACGCCTTACTATAACTTCTGAACTTAAAATGGCTCATATTCGTTATTATTGGTTGTTGTAGACTCTTCTACAATATCTTCTATATTACTTACTAGAACCTCTCCCTAAGACTATGGTGCATTATTACATATCTTCATACATTATCTCTTACTCTGATGCCTGCTGTATTAACAAGCACTCCCATATCATAGACATGCTCCCTATAATTACATTCAATTACCCAGAAATTATTTTTGCATTTACATAACTGTTTTTTTATTGTGCTAACTAATATTCCTAAAACATATTATCCCTTATGATCTTTCCTATTTGCCCATACTGCTTCTCTGTTTATAAAAGCTGCTTTGAATAACCACCCCAGAGCTACTATATGATTTTTTATTGGGCCATACAGGTTCTGTTTATATCATACAATTGCTTTTTTTTGTCTGTCATCCACTGTTTTTACTTTGTAACTTCTGTTAATAATCAATAAGCCTCACTTTTTACATGTTATGTTCCCACCTTAGAATTACTATCCACAATTGTTCTTCTGTGATCTCTGCAATATTTTTAGTCTTATCTAGAATCTTTTTTTTTTTTTACACATTAAAATAAAATAATTCTAGCAACATTTTTTTTTCTAAAAAATTCCTTTCTTTAGAAATTTTAAGCAGTCAGCAAAACAATTGTAGCCAGGTTTAGATTAAAAGTTAAATATAATAAATAAACAGGAGTCCATTTAAATACAGTTATGCTTCCATTCATTGAAATTATACAGCTCAGTTGCATATTGTAAACATCCAAATTTTACAAATAAATTTTAAAGGAAGAAAAGGAGTCAGTTTTTACTTTTAAAATGAAATCTTTTATATTTCTCCCAAACAATAAAGTATTTAATACAGTGCTCTCATTGTAATAGATGACTCTGCCTGACAGTACTGACTGACACTGTCTGCAGTTTGCCTTTGTTTGAAAAAGACACACAAGTTTTCTTTGTTTTGGGGTAAAAGAAGGAAAGAACTACTGCGATCACAATCTATATTCTACAAATCTTGCAGAAGACCTCCACACGCAAACACAAAACAATCATGTAAACCGGTTCTTTTAAAAAACATTTACTTCTGATTCATGTAGTTGATTTGGATTATTTAATCTTCTGCTTAGACAGAGAAGCACATTCTAAATGCTAAAATCTGGGTGTGTGTTGCTTCTTCATTGAAACTTGTTACAACTTTCACAGGAATTGAATCCTACATTTTATTTAAACAAACCTAATGGATGGAAAACATAGGCTACACTATACGAACCGATAAAAACAAAAATATAGGAAATAATTAAAACGAATTAAACGTCCAATAAAATGACATATTTTAAAGATATTGATCAGAGTGGTAAACAAAAAAATGAATAGAAAAATGATGTTTTTCTAAATATTCTTCTTAGAAATACATAACCGGCATTCAATATTCACTACACATGTCTACAATAGGCTGTTACACAAAGGTCTAATGCTATAGCCTCATATACACACAATCACCCACAGCTGCAGGATTCAAATCATTGATTTTAACCAAGCAGTTTGGAAATGATTCTACTCCATAAGCTTTGTAACTGCAATGAAGTTAAACATTGTATACTCACTTCCATTTTCACAATGTACTGAACCTGTTTGGAAGGTTTAAATGAATACAGAAAAAGATAAAGAGGTATATAAGATTTACTTACAAAGTCGCACAGGTTTCCAAGCATTCCTGGGTTTTAACATGCATAATCAGAAACTGAACCACCAGACCTTCCAGAGACTGAGATTGTGCCTCTCTCAAAGCTGCAGACCTTACATGAACTGGAGATTTTTTTTTTTACTGTCTTTTCAAGAGGCAGCAGAATGGAAGGAGGGAGAGGGGTGATTGTAACCACGTGAGTCTCATGCTGTCTGACATTGGCTACAAAGGCAGACTTTAAACTGGCTGGATTGGCCATGTTAAAAACTCTATGCCTCAGGGGATCCTCCTATTAAAGATTTTTTTTCCTGTGTGCTGAAGAATGACTGAAGGAATTTTCTCGCTGTAGAAGTTCCACTTGGCTTAAGAAATCATATCAAATTAACAACTTTTTTTTTAAACCTGCCAATTTGACCAATTTGTATTTCTAAGAGAGATATTGTCTGTTCTGTGTTATACAGAATTTATAAAGCTATATATAAAGCCAAAATGTATGATTTATTTTAAACAAAACCATATCATTCATTTAATTGGCAACACACAGAAAGTAGGAACTGCAGAGATACGGTCCAATCGGTGGCAGGATATGCTTACTATAGCTTACTTCCTATACAGGATATGCTTACTATAGCTTACTTCCTATACAGGATATGCTTACTATAGCTTACTTCCTATACAGGATATGCTTACTATAGCTTACTTCCTATACAGAATATGATTACTATAGTTTACTTCCTATACAGGATATGCTTACTATAGCTTACTTCCTATACAGGATATGCTTACTTCCTATACTGGATATGCTTACTATAGCTTACTTCCTATACCGGATATGCTTACTATAGCTTACATCCTATACTGGATATACTTACTATAGCTTACTTCCTATACAGGATATGCTTACTATAGCCTGTCCTCAGTTAAAGTGTGATGTGTCCAGATGTAAAATGTACTACACTATGGTCTATTAGAGACCCACAAGGTTTCCTGTACAATTGGAATTTGAAACTTCCATGTGACATATGAAACAATATGAAATGTAGATTTATAGGACCCCATAAAGTGAGGGTTTCATGCATCTGAATTCACATACATTATAATTGTTAATTCAATTTAACAGTGTCATCTTCAAAAAATAAAAAATAAAGTTGATGATATTTATCAAGCGTTTTGCTGATTTTTACAGATCGAAAATAACTTTTTGATGTGAAAAAATGCAAACAAAACTGATTTTCTGCATGTCAAAAACAGCATTTTTAAATAGGTGATACCAACATAATAAATATACAGTATATACTGTTTTCCCACCATTAGGCCTTCAAAAAACCTTTTCGACTTTGATAAATTTCCCCTGAAATTGCTAATCCAAACAGAGATAACCTGATTTAAAAATGCATCAAACTAGGACTAAGGGGTAGCAAATGCAGGGTTGGACTGGCCTGCCAGAGTAATAGTAGTGATCCTGTTGTGCCCCTATCAGTGTGGGCTGGGGTGGGAGCGCGCCCACCCCCACCCGACATTTGGAATCTTTTTCTCCTTTGCCATCCTTTTGAATGAGATCACACCAGTGCTGGGATAAGGATTAATGGTACCCTGGACAACAATGCCAAAATGCTCCCTACCAACCAGCTGTCTCTCCTCTGTTGTGCCCCATACAGTGCAGCAGTACCCTCATATAGTGCTTTACTGCATAGCAGGTAAAGTGAGGCAAGGTAGTGTGTAGCTCTACACCTTCTTCCATATTGTGGTGCCCCAACCTTCACTTTCCAGGTATTGTGTTGACCCACCCTCACGTTTCCCCATGTTATGCTGTCCCAAAACCTTTCATTTCCCATGCTGCACTACCCCCAAAACCAACTGTGCCTTACAAAACCAAAAATACACAAACTGAACATTCCTGACCCAAGTCGGTTACAACAACAGTGCACACAATGTTTGTAAATTTCCCACTAAATGACACGCAGGCATATTTATAGAGTTGCCAGACAAACATAAAATTCCCATACTGTGCTAATTCTCTCTCAGGTGTATGATACAGACTGCAATAGGTTTTACCATGCAGATCAAACAGCATTTTATTTAGCATGCACATTTCATATACCTCCAGTTTCAAAGGGACGACCTGGCAGCCCGAACTTTAGCTGTGTGTATGTGCTATGGTAAGTAAAAATATTATTGTAAAAGCCTGGTGAAAGACTAATTAAAGCGTGAATTTGAATCACCAAGTAAATTTACAAAAATCTGTGCCAATTCTCCCACAATCAGAAGATTGTGCATATTTACTATTAAATAGTAATTCTGCTGCAGTGGCCTGAATCATCACATAGTAATTTATGGGCATTGTCATTCAAATAGTAGAGGTGGTGTATGTAGCCATACAATGATCTGGAATATAGATGTATTCAAGCAAAGTACTGTTATCTTCACATGGATCTGCTTAAAAGAACAGTGACAGCAAAAAATGAAAATGCCTCAAATACGTTTATAGTTACTGTATATTAAATCTGTACTTCCAAAAATTCTAAATTGTGTCTATAAAGTCTGATATTTAGCTATTTTGGGCAAAAGAAAGTACAGATTTCTGGTGTATAACCTTTTACATGGGACTGAATGAGGTCTGTTTATCAACATGGCTGCTGAGTGTTATGGTGTTAATGGTCCTTTAAGGGATTTCTACATTAATGACAATATATTGGCAACATGCATAAAAAAAAGGACATTTGTTACATTATGTCACATTTTGGTTGTTCTAAGACAGTACAACTGTCTTAAATTCATTACAATGGCAGACAATTGCTAGTTCATGTTGGCACTTGGTTGCCACACTTTTAAGCATTTTGATTACAATGTTGGCAGAACAGTAACAGGAGCCATGCTATAATCCCCCAAATTTACACTTTCATTTGGCAAAGCAAAATTTCCTTATTTATACTGGTACTTTGGCACAATGTCACTTTGACACATGACAAATATCTGAAATGTTGTCACATTCACAGTAAACAGTAACAAAGTGGTGTGTAGGTCCATGGTCTTTACTTTTCAAGAATGTGAAACATTGCTGAAATAAAAACCTTTCCTGGATATGCAAAGTTGGCAAAGTGTCAAATTGTTGCAAATTCACACATTTATAAGACATAATAAATATATTACAAGGTCTTTTACTATTGTCCATTCAAATGCCACATTCCTAGATTTCCTGTAGCTCTTCCAGGTATGGAACAGACTTATAGTAGCAAATGACAGACCTCTGAATATTGCCACAAAACACAGACACATTGGTGGTAACATTCTTCTGTGTAGTCCACTCATTCCTCATTCATATAGCTGGGTACATCTCACTTGTTTGGAAAAGAACTGCACTGATGGTACTGGAGGGTCTGTAGTAATAAACTCTGCAAATAGAGCATTTAAGATCTGATGCAACAAGCTCCTTCTTCTTATTGCAACAGACCCTCTCTCACCTGGCAGTTTCTGAACTCTCTTGGTAAGGAGATCCCAGCTTTGCACGTTTGCTCACATCTAATTGGACTTCATACTGTGGCTGTCCAATCAACTTCAGGTACACCGTACATTCTAATCAACACATTTGATGATAAACTATAAAATGGAAGTGTTTTAGTAATATCTTATTACAGGTGTTTTTTAAAATGTATGCACTTTTTTTTTTAAGCTATTTTATTCAAAACATGAATAACAGCATTAGCTTGCAAATGATTTCAGAATGAACAATATAAAAGTAATTAAAAAAAAGACAAAGAAATCTACCTAACCTTAAATACTGTCAGTAACAGATAAAAAAGTTGTGAAAGGAAAGTCCCACATTTGAAATAAAAATACCCTACTTCCCCAACTTTTTCAGGAAATGTCGTTACTTTTCCGTAATGTTGCAAAGAAAAGTCTCCTCCCCCTATGTTGCCTTTCTCATATGAGGTGATAAATAAATGGAGTAAATTTCCTGTTCTGAAAGTTCTGTTACTTTCTCTATTGCAGGCATGTCAAACATGCGGCCCGCTACAGGCATATCTGCGGCCCGCACAAAAGTCTCGAACTTTGTCTCTAAACACTTAATTATATGAAGTGCATGTAGTATCAACAGTCCGTGTGCAGCCTGGGTTTATATAGATTGACACGGAGCTAGTTGGTGGCTCTGGAGTTGCAGCTGTATGACGTGTGTACTTTGGTCGGCTGCTGATCATGTAAGCAGGTCATATGCAGGATATGGGTCAATGAATGACGAGCCGGAAGTGGTGATCGTAGACTATTAAAGCGTGCGTTTTGTACATCTTCTTATGCCATGAATAAGCGCTGCGTTGTCATTTCAGCCTGATATACCAACAATTGTTAGCACAAAGAGGTGTCAAGCCTCAGGACAAAACACTAAAAATGATTGAGAAAAATGATAGCAAATAAATGTTTCGTTTTTAATTGCTGTATTTTTGTTAAATGTGAAACAACCAAAGGTTCTAAGGAGAAAGCGCATAAAACAACATAGTACAAACTGTATAGACAAAATATAAGGAGAGACAAAAGCCCTCTGAAACCAGTAAGTGGAAACTGTGTTGAAACGTATGAAATAAAACCACCACGTGTGATGTATAAAATGGCCGCTCACCGACTCCAATAAGTAAATTCGCTTCAAACTATGAATGGACAGGCAAACTTCCAAATGCTGCAATCTGATTCCGATGCTCACAAATGGAACCTCTTAGAGACATAGGATGCTTGGCCCACTTCAAATAACACCACTAAAATCCTGATGCTCCAATTCACAGCTATAGACCAGGGTGAGGTATATATAGGTAAGGGAAACAGAAATTGCTCCACATAGGGTAATAAAGTTTTAATATTTAAAATTAAAAAATATTGCACTTACAAAGTGACTTCTTGGGTAAAGCATAAAATATGATCCAGTAAAGCAAACTTCCAGGACAATCCTATGAAATCATACAAACACTGACCTGTAGACAACTGCATATATTGGTGGTCTTTGTTATGTGAAGGAAGAACTGTTGCCCTCTGGGGAATAAAAGGCGCTGCTCTACGCGTTTCGCCAGGCTCTGTGGCTTCATCAGGAGCAGAAATATAATGATAACGCGCTGCGTTGTCATTTCAGCCTGATATACCAACAATTGTTAGCACAAAGAGGTGTCAAGCCTCAGGACAAAACACTAAAAATGATTGAAAAAAATTATAGCAAATAAATGTTTCATTTTTAATTGCTGTATTTTTGTTAAATATATTAGATGCTGTTGCGCACTGCAAATATATGTTGCTGTTACATATTACTACTTCATATCTTGTTTTCATGACTGCTGTTAAAATTCGTGTGTGACATTAGCTGCTGTGTGCGGCCCTCGCAACAACCTGTTGTTACTCATGTGGCCCTCGGGGTACCCTGAATTTGACATGCCTGCTCTATTGACTCTCATCTCTTTGGCCTTTGTGGTACAGGAAAAGTGCTGCATTATCCTGTGAGTTGTTTATAATAATGCTAAATACACACAGGTGTTAAGGCCACTGGCAAATGCTCCATAAAATGATGCTCCTTGTTTTTCATGGAGTTGTGCCTAAATAGACACATTTTAGCTTTTTAAAGAATAAAAATAATACCTGAATCAGACGCACATAAATGTAGTGCAATAAATGTGGCTTCAATGCTTGCTTGATGGAGACCTATAGCTGTTATTAGGGTAATGTCACATAAGGTGTTTTATAATCATTGTGGGATTATTTGAAAACTGAAGACCTCACAGCTATTCCTGTTCACGTAACTTATGTATGTATGTATTATTTTATTTATAAAACGCTACAAATTTACGCAGTGCTGTACAATTCAGCAATGTAAATATAAGACAGACATGGGAAAAGTGCATTACACATTACAAGTGAGTAACTTACAAGAGTAAAATCACTTTAAGTGCCAGGTTGTGGCTGACACAAGAGGATGGAGGTCCCTCTTCCATAGAGCTTACAATCTAAGTGGGAACTTATATCACTGGAAACTGCTTGAAGGTAAAACTGTAGCCATTCTTTTGCTGTACTGTAATTATTAAAAGTGATTTTCGATAGCAAAGAGATAAGTGAATGGGATCAAAATTTTCCACAGAAGCTCACCTTGGCAGACAAAGCCATGTGAGACATTGGTTTTAGGTAGATAGATAAAAAGCTACCTTAAAGTGCACCTGTCACCTCAAAACTCTAATACTCATTTAGGCTCTACTAATAAGATAAAGTTTTGTAAATATATATATGTATTAACAAAAAATATACCTTTATACAGTGTTTCTCTCTGTCATCTTCCCTGTCAGCCTGCCTTTTCTTCCTCGAGTGTTGGGTGGGCGGGGTTAAATGATGATTGACATTATAGCTCCTCCAATCTGATCCCTGCCTGATCATTATTTAAGGGATCTGATAGGAGGAGCTATAATGGCAATCATCATTTAGCCCAGCCCATCCAACTAGGGAAAGAAAAGGCAGGCTGACAGGGAAGATGACAGAGAGAAACACTGTATAAAGTTACATTTTAAAATACATATATATTTACAAAAAATGTTTATTTCATTAGTACAAATTAAATTAGTATTAGTTTTGAGGTGACAGGTGCACTTTAACATCATCTCTTGATACCAGTAAGTACCAATGGTACACTATGCCTTTTAGGTGTTTGTCTACAAAACGCTTCCTACTGATATTAGTGACTGTGAAAAAACACCACATGGCGACTTTTGTGTTTTACTGTATTTTAATGTCAATGGTGAGTTTTTGTGCATTAAACCACATCTAGAAAAATTGCCATTTGACTTGTTGTCACCAATTTAAAACAATGAGAGCAGTTTGTAGGTATTTTTTACCTTGTTTTACTGCAAGCACTTAATTGCCTAGTATGCCATTGAATTAAAGACTTAGGAGATTATAGACTAAAGTGTGAATTCGACTGTCAAAGTGAATTCTCATCACTTCAGGTGGCTACACCCTGATTCTCTACACCTTATTGACTAAACAGTAGATTCCCATACCAAATCCACAACCGCATCAGTAGCAGTCCATGGTGTAGCGTGCGACTGTCTTTAATTAGTGAATCTGCCACATCATAGAGTTTGCTGAATACTTGAATATAGGGAAGTGGCAAATTCTTACCTTTACACAACAATTTGGACTGGTCAATAACCCGCTTTGGTATAGAGACCTGGGTCTTGAGCCTGTTTCTGATTATTCTATTTATTTAGAAAAAAAGATGCATAACGACAAGTTTACTTATTTCTCCCAGCTCCCTACTTGTCATTTTGTTTTTAAAATTCAGGCAATCTGCTTTCAGAAATAAAGACATATTTCTGTTGTCCCAGACAAAATCAAACACAGAGGGGCTCTGTGAAATCCTGAATGGATTTGATAGTGGATCTTAGAAAGTGTGAGGTGTTACTCAATATCTGATCTTTTCCCATGACCTCTGACTTGTAGGACAAGCAGAAGGGAGTGTTTCAGTCTTCCAGAAAGTGGCTGCCCACCCCCTCCTCCACATGCTGTGTGACCTCAGATCAATAACCCCCCTTTTGTTTAAAAGCAGGATATTCCATCTGGACAGAGATCACACTCGCTTTATTATATTTCTTAAGTGAAAGCCATAAGGCACTGAGGAATTGATTTAACATTTAGTGAACAGTCTGATAAAAATGATAATTCTATTTTGACGATAATATTAAACATTTCCCCCGAATGATTTATAAAAAGGATACTGTGTTTTTTTTTATAGAAGAATGCATCATTCTATTACATAGCCGGTAATATTCACTTTAATATCTCTGTCTCTGTATAAAAAAATAAGGAGACTGTAAACTGCTCCATATAGCTTTTCACCTCCACATATTTCGCTATCCATATGACATCACATATCTGCATAGTTAATATTTCTATTGCCTCCCGGTAAACTTGATATAAATGCTCAAATACATTTATATATATTCCATCTGTCCTTCTAACACAGAGTACTATCCATTAATGGAATCTCGAAAAAATAGTTTCCTAAGTATATTTATTCAGAGTAAAATCCACTTATCTGAAGTACACTTGCCTTAAATGTTCATTCCTACCAAAGTCAAATAAGTATTTTACTTTTCAAACTATTTTGGCCAAAATGGGGCACCCTCTAAGGCAGGGATGGCGAACTTATGGCACAGGTGCCAGAGAGGGCATGCAGAGCCCTCTCTGTTGGCACTTGAGCCATTGCCAAGCCTGCCTTCAGTACAGGCCGTGGACCCGATCTGACAGTTTTCAGGCCGGATCGGTGGCCTGCACTGAAGGAGCACTCGCTTGCAGGGGAGCTCTCCTCCCCCGACGTGATGACATAACTTACCTGGGCCGGCACTTCAGGGGAACGGCGCTGGTGAGTGACGTCACCTTTTTGGCACTCCATGCCAAAAAGGTTCGCCACCACTGCTCTAAGGCAGGGGTCTCAAACTCGCGGCCTGGGGGCCAACTGCGGCCCTCGAGACAATAGTTTGCGG
>WMED01015468.1:0-13644 GCA_019650415.1 Pipa parva | reverse complement strand
GTATGTCTCCCTGTCCTTAGTTCATCCTTACAATGTGCCACTAACTGTATATAAGTGAATGTTCCATCCCTTTCTATGTCTCTCTGTCCCTAGTTCATCCTCTCATTGTCCCACTAACTGTATATAAGTGAAAAATACATCCCTTTCTATGTCTCCCTGTCCCTAGTTCATGTTTTCACTTGTTCGAGTCTTTTTTTTTCACTTTTGAATAAGCACACCTATTGGAGCCCTGTCATCAATCAACTACTTGGCCATACAGTACGCCAGATTTGCGATTTTGACTGACTCCTTTATGAATAGCCGAATAACATTTGCACGCTTGCACATAAAGCTTTTGTAGGTTTGTGACTTATTAATGTGTTTTTATTTAACAGACAGAACTAAGTTTCTAGGCCAACCCATGAAAAAAAAAAAGCTAAACTTGTGAAAATTACAGACACTGTATGGCTGGTTAGTACAGATCCAGGCCAACCCTTTAAACCTGGACTCCTATAATATACACATGCTGAATAGCTGGGTAGTATTCAGTTTGGCAGCATATCAAACAGTACTTCAAACCAATGCAGTGTGCAGTTTAAACTAGCAAGCCTTGAATATAATTATAGGTATCTAATTATAAAGAGAGGGTCTGGCAACCTTGATCATAATCACTCATGCCAGAATATAATTCCATTAGGAGACTCTAGTAATCTGTATTAGTACAATTAAAACATGTATGAATATTGTCACCACAAACATTTTCATATTACTGTAACGCTTCCTTGCAATTCCACTTGAATCCTCACACAGCTAACAAATAGTTATAGGAGACGTCATGGTTCCCTTTATAGTGTCACAGTGGGAATTTTTGGCTATTAGTTACTGCACTTGGGTCAATTTTGAGGGCTGCCATTTGAGGGTTTCTTGTTTCTTTCCTTGTAAGAAACACACTCTATACATAAATTAAATTAATTCTTATATTTCCCTCTTAAATTTCCTGTATACTCAAGCCATCAAAAAACATGCAAAGTAAAAATAATCCCTTTTATCCAAATAGTGCAGTTATGCGGCATCCAACCAAGTTTACATGAGTCCTTAACTTTTATTTCTCTTCTGACCCATAAAGTATTCCTTAATGCTCTTGTGTTGTCTTCAAAGCCCTCGCTCCTCTTTAACCCACAACGTAGTCCAGTTTAAGGACATTTGTCTTTGGCCACATCATAGTCCATGGAAGGCCTTCATCTTTTTTATTGATCTGTCGTAGTCCAAGTTGTCTTGATGTAATCACTGAAAAAAAAATTGACATTGTTTATCATTAATACAAGTCAACAGTAGCCATAGCAGCAGCAACACCCAACATACAAGACTGACAGCAACAGAGGAAACTCTGCTTGATAACGTTCCTATTTATTGTAAAAGAGATTGACGGTAAAAATCTTGCCCTATTTTCACATCCATGCATGCGGCGTCCAGGGACAACCAAAAAAAAAAAACCACAGAAAGAACTTGTAAACATTATCTTTTTTCTGATCAGCATTGGTTTCTGTTGCCCCGTTCGCTTCTTGTAGAAGCTAAACTAGGCTTTGAGATGAGAGATATGTATTCTTTAAAGTTCCCTGTAAATGGACTAAGGATATCTACTTAACAGATTAAAAAAACAAAAACATTCAAAATGATCCAAATCTTGGAATAACTGACATGCCAATCCTGGCCCATTATAATTTCAAAGGGATTGTGTTAAGAGGTACAATCATTTACTGAGGTCTAGTTGACCCATAGCAACTATCATCATTTAGCTTTAACTAATAAAGTTTCTAGAATGAATAAAGGTAACTATGATTGGTCCTCAAGCGCTCAAAAAACAAAATCAACAGCAGTAAAATTTTAATGCAACATTTCTACATGATTGTTTGTATCACACTATGGTTCTCTCCTTTGTTTAGGTTTAGGTCTAAAGCTATTTGTGACCTTCATCAAATAAAAAGAAAAAAATGCATTTTCTGTCCCTCTTTCATTTGCAGTTTGTGGTTCGTTATGCTTTGTATGCTCAAGTGAATTTATTGTTAGATTTAGTACGATTCCATTTCAACTGAAAAATCAATACAATAAAGTCTGTATAAACTATAGATAAACATTTCTGAAGGGCTAAATTGAATGACCATAGCTGTATGATTTAGGTAGATAAAATCAAATGGCATCAAGATAAAATGCTGTCCATTAAACTTTTTCATTTTTTTTATTTATTTTTTTATTTTATGGTTGCTTTTTATTAAAGCAAACAGATACAACTGAATGATGCCAAAGCCATTAGAGTCTGACAACTAATAGCTCATAAATAGATGAGGAAAAATATTAAAGGTTCGCTATCTCCTTTCTCCTAGAATTCCACATGAGTAGCTTGAGTAAATCACAGAATAATAATGTTAGGGCATAGCCCATGATCACATATCATAGTATCCCTTTAATAAATGGTCCTTTTCTCCAGTAAACAACACATGACATAGCTTATTTACATTTATTCCTTTTTTTTTTAAAATAAACCACAGGAGGTGTGAATGTGCTTAGATTAACATTAAAGATTCCTGAACGTGATGGCTTGAAACGTTTAGATGCTTGTTGGTTATCTAATTATTAGCGAAGCCATCTATATATAATGCATATCATCCACCTTATTTATCTAATCTTCTTATAAGCAAAAGATCTTAATCGTACGAGTTGTCCAGTTTTACAAGGACTTTAACCTCATTACTTGGTCCCATGACAAAACACCATGACAGCCTGTTCTGTAATTGTTGTTTTGTTGTCTAGTTTTGCTCTGATTTTCATATTCCCTTTAATTTGCTTCCCAGAGGTGTTTACAAATGAAAGTCATTTTAATATTGTTAGCAGAAAACAAACTCAGTGGTGCATTTTCATTACATTTCATGATATTCATGGCGGGAGATAATATATTACAGCTGGAGTTAAATTTGAAGAATATTTATGATATAGGGTAAAGCATATTCTTGCGTTATATGGCATAACCTTTATGTTAATATAAAAACGAACAGGAACTATTTCTGCATTTTCTGATAATAAATTTTTCTTTTACAAGTCTATACCTTCGCCTTTCCTCTGTCACTGATATTCTTGTTTTTTTAGACTTTGTTTATGTGCAGCAGTACTAACCAATGGTTTGAAGAATACATATTAAACACATTAAATTTTAAAGCTCAGTAATCATCGGGCATAAATTTTAAGCTTTTTTTCAGCTTTCGATGTTTGACCAAAATATTTGCAAGATTCAAGGCAGCATGGATTTACTACTAGAAGATCACACCAGACAATTTTATTGTATTTTTAGCTGTCTAACTAACATGATAGACCAGGGCAGAGAGTTCATATTACTTATCTAGACTTCAGCAAAGCATCTGGCATTGTCAAAATACAATGTTTAGAGAATGTCTAAAGGACAGTAGACAAGTACTTAATGATGTAAGCAGTCCTATTTAATGTATTCATGGTGTTACAACATTCAGAAAAATAGTTTAAACTCCAATGGGGCAAAATTTAATAAAATAGAAAATATCGATGTTGAACGATTTTTACCGATATCGCGATATCGATATTGCCAACATCGGAAGTTTATCGATATTGTGATATTGGCAATATCGATATTGCGAAATTAGAATTAAATGTTTACTCTGTTTATTTCTATGGAAAATCCATAATATCGCTGGAAAATTCAATATCGCAATATCGATATCAACAAAATTGTGATATCAGTAAAAAACGTTCGATATCACAATATCACAATTTTCAATTTTATTAAATTTCCAAATGTGGGATAAAGCCAAATTAAAAGTTATTTAATAACTGATGGAGGTCAAATACAAGTAGAGGAATTAATCAACTAGGGCAATTGTTTACAGAGTCTAGTAACCCATAGCAACCAATCAGCAGTCTGCATTCTCTAGTATTAGGAAGAAATAGTAAAAGACAACTTCTGATTGGTTGCTATAGGTTACTAGACCTCTGTAAAGTTTGCTTCTGTTGATGAATCTTAAATGAAAGATTCCATGGGTGGTAATATTATTTGTAGGGAAATTTATTGGCAACAACACTAGTGTTAAGATAATAGTGTGGAACTATACCATTTTAGAACAGAGAGGTAGTAGATGCAGAGTGTTAGTTCCTACTGAGAGGTGTGTCTCCTGTAGATAGAAACAGTGAGCACAGCTGTTTCTTGATCTATGTTTAGTTAGTGAGATCTCAGCGAATAGGCAGCCTTCCCAAGGCTAATGCTACAATGTGCAATTCTACATTCTCCAAAATGACTTGCAATGCCTCTGCTTATCAACTTTTCCTTTACTGCTGGTGATTTCACTAGAAAGCATAGGAAACTCTACTGTCTAGGCCAGTGATTTTCAACCGGGGGTTCCGCAACACACTGGTTGATCGACATCATTACCCGGCTCATCAGAGAGAGATCACATCGATCCATCAACTTTCTCACTGATGAGCCGGGTAATGATGCCGATAGCTAATGATTCGGTCTCTGTCCCTGCTAACAGTGATCGCTGTCAGATCACTGTTAGCAGGGACAGAGACCGTATCATTAGCTATCGGCATCATTACCCCGGCTCATCAGAGAGAGATCGCAGCTTTGGATCCTCCCTCTGTGACCTGTCGGGTATGTAGATGGCATTGATGTCACGCGCATTATGCGATTTCTAGGGTTTCCGG
Source organism: Pipa parva (assembly GCA_019650415.1). NCBI lineage: Eukaryota > Metazoa > Chordata > Amphibia > Anura > Pipidae > Pipa > Pipa parva. The sequence continues at coordinate 8,940 of WMED01015468.1, read as the reverse complement.
GTTCTAGGGGTTCCGCCAGAAATTTTATTACATCAAAGGGTTCCCCTGAAGAAAAAAGGTTGAAAAACACTGGTTGTTGATAAGCTTGCCACTTTGCATGAATGAAAACAAATATTTGCACATGGCACCATAGCCATATCCTTTCTGTTCATAAACAGACATGTTTAAAGGAGGAAATTTATGAAAGTCATTTTGACCTATTTGCCTCAATTTCATCCGTTTTGCCATTAATTGCTGTGTTTTCGCCAATTTTTTTTCCACTGCATTTTCAATTAACGTCAATTTATGTTAGGAATAAAATGTATCCATATCTAGAAAGATTGATATTGATAAATATCAATGCGTTAATACCTCTACACTTCACATTACTCCCAATGGAGTTCCTTTTCCATCAATATCACTGATCTTTTCAATGGGGACTTCGAAAAAAATGATCTAAACCATCTCCATAGGGAATAATGGGTTTTCCCCTCCTTCAACCAGACGAACACTTTTTCAGGGATAATAAAAGGTCAGAAGGATAATAATAAATATTTTAGACCTAATTTAAGGTATGTCAATATTGATACACCATGAGAAAACATTTCGATTTTTCTAAATATCATTTATGTTTTGTCATAGTAATACGATTGCGATTATAAAGCGAATCATTCCATATGGACAATACATTGGTATAACTTTTTTTTTTTAAATAAAAATAAATATATTTTTCAATCTACTTTATTCATTTTGTCTGGTGCAAATTTCCCTCAAACAATGGAGCATCTTCTTAGTTAATATGGCAAATATATCAGTCGTTTTAATCAGTACTGCCCTATATTATGCGATTTAGATTATTTTTTAAATCAGTGATTCTGCAAAATAACAAAAAAAAAAATTCTTGGTGTTCTTAAAAATGATTTTTTTATCTTCTCTTTGTTATCAGTAATAATAATATTAGCTAGTTACAGAATCATTATAAAATGTGTAGACATTCCATTCATTAATATTTAAATCAACAGATTAACTTTTAAATTTGCTCAAAATGCTACACAAACAAATGTCCTGATAAATCCTAACATCGTATTTTCTATATATGGTAAAACTATCCATGGAATACTTATAAATGTAACTGGAGATAATATATTCTGCCTATTTATATAACTTCAGGAATTAATTTTATATATTTCAAAGAAGTAATAAATATTTCTTTCCTCAAGCACAACATCTTTGGATTTAATTAAATATGTTCCTAACTCCAGATCATCTGCTTTAAATATTAATGAATTGCATCTTCTTAAAAACAGCCAAGCATAAAGGTTTCCATTTCAGACTTCATAGCACATCCATGGGGGATTTTCTTAACACAATTTGTCATTCTTTTGTTTCTCAGGGAATTTTATTTATAGGGATTGAATGCACATCTGGTTAAAGTTAACCAATTTAAAGAGCCTGAATACAAAGTTTAATTAATTTATAAAAGGCAATGAATTTGGTGGACTACCTGATCACACAGAGTCAGTCAATGGACAATAACTTCATGACAAAGAAAAATGTATTCTATTAGATCAAACTAGTTTTAGTAACCCTACCTTAATTTGGCAACCCCCATCACTCCCTATGATCTCTCTATCCCACATTATTTTTTTATGAAAGATGTTATACAATATTGGATACTGAAATTTCACAAATCACCACTGAAAAGAGGAATCCACTTTACCCTAAAAAAAAGCTAGTTGTTGTTACATACTAGTACAGTATACCTAAATGTACTGTAAACAAACTGCTTGTAGTTACCAACAGTGACCTATCTCCTAGACCAACTTACTCTGTGGTGGTAAGTATTAGTAAGAACGAGTTGAAGAACATGCCAGCATGCATTCTGATACTATATTATCTGTTCTAGCTATTTTGAACACATTTTCAGACATGAGAAAGTTTGATCTGATCAATGTTTTGTTGACATATTTAAGATCATTTGTATTATTTTATTTAACATTACTTATGCCACTTTATGTGAAAAATTCCTGAAATGATATAGAGGAGATGTAATATATATGTGGGCTCCTGCTGGCTAAAATATAATGAGCAATTTAGATGTTGAGTTAAAGCCAGATCATACTTATGTCGGGTATTGAGTTTGTAGCTTTTACTTGAGACACCTAATAGACTTGTCCACAGGGGCATAACAATCAAGTTCACAGTGGTTATGATAACAACTAAGCTGAATCCCCCAGGGAGCCCAAACCCTTCACTGGAACATCTGAGACCTCTTTGCATCTATTCAGCACCTGTACTTGGTTCCCTCCTACATCCAAGTTAGACAGACCTTTGGTATAGGGGCACAGGAGGTGGCGGCACTGTGGGGGCCCCATTTCCATTTCTGCACTGGGGACCAGGTACCAGGGACATGTAAGTCCGCTACTGCTTATCCAGCACCTTCTTCCATATGGGGACAGCTTTGAAGTATCTTTAGCACCAGCCACAGATCAGAATAATAATTTTGTTGGCTTTACAAGGAAACACACTATCACAGGTTAGATGGTGGATCTTCTGTATCACAGTAGGGTAAACGTACCTGTATGTGAACACCCAGCCCCCAGTCTTAACAGTTAATCCCTAGGTCACAGTCCTCAGGTTCACTCCCACTGCTGGCAGGTGGCAAATCACTCATTGCAGGAAAATAGGCTGAACTGGATGGACTTGTGTCTTTTTTCAGCCTTATAAACTGTTACTATGTTACTTATACAGTCACAGGAGCATAGATTATAGCCATGGTGAGTGACCTTGTCACATTAGGAATCACACCAGAACACTGGAGTAATGGCAATAAGTAGCAGTAGAAGGCAGAGGAATTTGAAAATACACACCTGGGTCAATGGATCTTAAATCTGAGCACCCCCTGACATATGTTTCTTAGCAGCTGTATGCTCTCAGTTAGGAATATGAGCTGGCCAAAACACAGCACAAAAGTGTTGCTGATTCATACTAAGTACATGAGCTAATTCTGTACTTAGTGCTGCCACCTTGTGTCAACCACTACAGGTGGTAATCCAATTGCACGTGCTCCATTTTACTAAACAATGTTGCTTGTGTGGTGAACCACACCTTGAATCATGTCTCTTTAAAAAAGTTAAAACACATGGCAGGTCTTTTTTAATTATTGTTTATAATTTGGGAATAACCCCACTGGGAACTGTACCAAAAAGAAGCCAGGGGGGTACAAATTAGCCTTCTTTCTTTTCAATAGGCACCATGGTCAATAATACTATTGACAGTGAAGAATTACAAGTTCAATATGAATCATTTTCAAGATATTATGTCTATTACAAACAGCTCTGCTTGCCAGGAAGCCATTTGGGCAAAACTAGATACTGAGTTTGCATTTCACTTCCTAAAGGTTCATCCAGAAATCTTTCATTTACTTGGCTGTTATTTTAAAAGTAATTGTTTTGTAAACATGGCTCTACCATTGGGGAGTTTTTTTTCTTGTATGTTCTTGTTATTTCTTTGTTATTATTTTTGGTTTTGATTATAATGTGTCACTATTTGCATGATTTTTTTTTTTATTCACAGAAGATACTAGAACATTTTTGTTCTATTATTTGATGTTAAAATTGCAGAAGAAAAAAAAAACTTATGTTATCTGATGCCATTCTTACTTTTTTTTAGACTTTGAACTACAAATTTTAAAAATAGTTTTTAGGTTAACTGAAAAAAAAATTAGTTATAGGGCAAAACGTATTAAACTCTGAAAGACTGCTCTGGGTCTTTGCTAGTTTACCGAGTGAAATCTCGATGGATTTTTCGAGATCGAGTTTTTCCATCTCGATTTTCTAAAAAAAATTTTTGATGGAAAGGTAGCCATACTTAACACTAGTAGCATGGTTACCTTTCCATCAAAAATTTTGAAAAATCAAGATTGAAAAACTTGATCTCAAAATCTCAAAAAAATCTTGCAAGAACAATGCAAGAATGCGGGTGGGGGGGTTGCCTAGGGCGCCGATAGGGCCAGAGCCGCCTCTGGGTATTGCATTCAATAGAGAAGTATTTTCATGTCAAGAATGTTAATGTTGTATTTTATATAAAACAAGACATTTCAAAAATTTGCTCTATAATTCTGTCTTTAATAATTATTTTGTCTAAAGTTGTGGCTAGATCTATTTGGAGTGGAAGCCAGAGATTTAAAAGCTCTCCAGAGTGCAGAACATTTTAAATGTTTCCATCTCATCATTTCTGCACAGTATTAATAGTATTTCTTTCTGACACAGACAGCTGAATGGTAATAATTAAACTTTGTTGAGATAAGATGGTAAGGATCCTAATACGATAATATGTAATAAATTACATATGCATTTTCAAAGCAGGCAGTGCATGGGATCAACATGGCCATGACTTAAAGCTTGAATTTGGTGATTTTCATTTGTCTTTTTTGCAACCACACAGTATGCTACTATGTGTGAACTCTTTCATAGCATTAGCATTGGAATCAAGGTTGGACTGACACATCCATACCTTTAGATTCAAAGCACTGAATACAAATAGTATTTGAATTATTAATTACGACATACAATAAATTATTTATTTATTGAAATATTAATTGTTTCCTGATTTGGAGCTTGAAAAAAAATAGGTAAGAGGATCATAGCTGTTGGAGCAATACTGTACACACTATATTTTTATTTCAGTACCATGGACAGAGGGCATAGACAATGCACACATGCAAGAGAACAAAGAAATATTCCAGAAGTAACTGTTACGTTTGTCTGTTTTGTGTGTTCATTGATACTTTGTACAGTTAATGCTGTATCACTTGTGTGATGTGATAAACTACATTTATTTAAAAAATTGTTGCAACTTTACAATGGGGAAATTGTTGTGTATTTGCTATGGGAATCAGCTGTTTGAGAATTCGACAGTCGAATTCTCACCTTAGTGAATAACCCCCCACAGTGTTACTAAAATTACACCCAGCTGAACTTTAATACACCTTGTTCCACTGTAAAATTTATTCTAAAGCTTCCAGCACTAACAAACCAGAATAATCTGGTTAATTTGTCATTTTATTTGGTGCATTTCTTAGGTAGAAATACTTGAGGTATCCAAACTTCCTACAAACCAAGGTCTAATTAACATTAGGGATATTGCTCTAGATCAGGGGTGGCTAACCTTTTGAGCTCGGTGTGTCAAAAAAAAAAAAAACGAGCATAACTCGGGTGGTGTGTCACTTGGAGAAAAATCTATACATTTTTAATATTTGTAGCTCTAATAACAAAAAGTTATAATTTTAATATATGTTTTTATTAAATAATAAATAATTATTTACCTTAACTGCTTAGTCACTTTTTTGTTGCTTGACTTTAGTGACTTTTTTGCTTCTCTGGGTTCACTACCTGACAGCATCAGCATCCAGAGGAGGGGCAACTGTCCTACTGAGAGCGCAGCATGAATGGCGCCATGACGTGTATCAGCAAAAACATCTCGCGTGTCACCTCTGACACACGTCATAGGTTAGGCATCACTGCTCTAGATCACATTGTAATGGTAAATTTCTCTGGACCACTTTTAACATACTCAGCATTTCTCATTCTCTACTGAGTTGTCTTTCATTTCATCGTTTATTTTTTCCTTACTGTAGACACTTCCTTTCTTGTGTTGAACATCCTTATTAATACCAACCCTTCATTGTTTCCTAGCCCTCTTTAAACATTCATTCCACAGTCCTATTCCAAATATGAAGAAGACTGTAGAAGGAGAGCACTGATATTTCCACAAGGGAGATGTGAATATGGGATAAATGTGTGAACAATTTGCTTGCAAATGTAAAACAGCAGCTTTTTGAAATTCAGGACACTTTGCAATGTCAAAGTAAATAAAAAACATTCACAGGCCACACGCAGATTATTTCAGCTTCTACCAGCTTAAGGAACCCTGGAAGAAAAAATAACAGATTTTGCACTTAATGAAAGCACCAGGTTAATATTTTACATGTAAAGAGAATAATGAAAGCAAAATGTAACAGTTTCGAAGAAATTAGGCATAAAATCTACTTAATACAATCAATTTATAGTTAATATCCATGCTATATGCCATGGCTGGTCTGCAATAACAAAATGTAGAAAGCTTTTCCGAGTTTATTCACCCCAAGATCTCAGAAGTTTCTTGCTGTAAATAGCGCTGGATTTTTTTGAATGATATATACCAACGGAAACTTTTCAATCGAGTTTTTCGATCGAATTTTTTGTAGAAAGGGAAGCCATGATTTACATTAGTACTATAGCTAGTTAGCTACCTGCACATCGTAAAATCAATATAATAATAAATTCAACCAAAGAGGGTAGAGTGAATGGGTAACATTTCCCTTAACCTGCAACTTAAAGAATGGATAAAACCTCTCTTTTATTGATAAGCTGTACTTCATTTTTATACAGGAAATGAGGGGACAGTGGTATAGACGCCTTTTGTTTGGATTAACCAATTACCTGTCCTAAATATAAAAGGTAAGTAACTATTCTACCCCTTCCAGGGTGACTAACTGGCCACGGCGAGCACATTAAAGGGATTCCAATGCCGGCGAGAGCACTCGAGTCTCCTCGACGGGATTGGAATCCCTTTAATGCGCTCGCTGATGTCCGCGTGCAGGACATCAGCGGGTGCATAATACCATTTGCGAAGTGAGCCGAAGGCTTCGCGGCTCACTTTGCACAATGGTGAATTAGGCCCTAAAAGAGAGCTATAATGGAGTAAGAAACTTACCTGACCATTTTCAGCAATGGTACACTAACTGTACTGCTGCATGATCAGCTTTCAACTCATGATCCTATGCCCAGGACCATTCGATAAAAAAATCCCCGCTGCAGGTCTCTTCCTCCTCCCTGTATGTGTGTAGATCATCACATAATAACCACCTTTTCCTCATTTCTCCGAAATGTCCGTAAAGAACATGCACACATTGATTTTTTTTTTGTTTTGTGGATATTTCAGCAAAATGAGGAAAGGGGGCAACTTATTTCGACCTCCTGAAAAGCTGCCAGATCAGACCCTAAATGACAGGTATGATTCTTAGCTCACAGAAGCCACTGGCAAAAATTACAAAAAAAATCTGATTTATAGGGAACTTTAGAATGGTGAAAAAATAACACAGTTGTCAGTATCATTTCAAACACATCTATGGGATTCATGAATATCTGATATCACTTCTCACTATGGGGGTTATTCACTAAGGTGTGAATTCAACTGTTGAATTTGCAAGCAGCGGATTCCCATAGCAAATCTGCTACAATTTCCCCATTGTAAATCCGCAACATTTTTTTAATGTTAAGAATGCGACAATTTTCCCAAAATAAAGTTGCGACTGTGACAATAATCTCATTATAAAGACGCGACTGCGACAGTAGCAGCCTATTGCAACTGTCTTTATCTGGCGAATTCACACCTATACGCAGCAATTTGGACTTTAGTGAATAACCCCCAGGGGTTATTCGTGTCTGCAACTATTTAACTGACTACACCTGACTACATGTAAATTGCTTTTAATGCTGTTGCCTTCTTCACAGGGGAATTCATTGTTTAATGAATAAGGAGTAGGGAATTTGCTTTTGTTGAAGCGACACAAATTGATGCAAATTTGCTGCACCTTTCAAATTCACACTTCGGTGAATATGCCCCTAAATATTTTATACATTTAATATGCTCCAAAAAAGTATATTATGGGTTAAGGCATCTACTGGCTACATGAGAAAGTATTTGATATAAAAGTAATACAAATAATGTACCACTGCACAAAATGTAACAATTGGTCTAGAAAACTATTAAAGCTTATACGTAACTGCATTACATGACAGTGTTAGTCTTTTTGAAAGAAGAATTTGATGTTTGTAGTTTAGAGCCAGCTAGGCTGGAACCACTCCTGTGTCATTTCAAGAATTCTCTTAGTAATCAGTAAAATCATTTTTAGCGGTTATCTAATTCTGCTGGTTTTGATTCCGTTAATGGAAAGTGAAAGTTTGATATTTAACAGCCTCAAAACATTTCTCCAGCCTAGCATCACAGAAACAGTGAAGCCTAGCGAATAAAATTAAGGGCCTTTCAATAAAGTAGAAATGATCATTCAAAACATTGGAATTTCCAGACTGCTTTTGTAAAGGAATTTCTTTTAAAACATAAAAAGTGTTTCATTAAATGTAGTGCTAGAGGTACAGGGCTAGAGGAGGATTTTCTTTGCCCGAACTGTTAATGTAATACATTATAATGCAATACATTATAAAATGAACATTTTCTTTTCTTTTCTGTTTTTTTTTTTTTTTTGGATAAAGCAAATTTGAAATTTAATAAAATCAAAAACGTCAATATCGATATATTGATATTACCGATATTGGCTAATTTTTTGGGCCGATATTGAGATAGCGCAATTTGCCAATATCTATATCGCGGTATCAAATTTCCAGCGATATTATGGATTTTTCCATAGGAATGAACAAATTAAACATTTCGATCAAATGTCGATATTGCGATATTGGCAAAATCATCCGATATCGATATTTTTTATTTTATTAAATTTCGCCCTTAAAATCCAATTTTGTTTTTATATATTATTAATAATAATATTATGAGTGTGAGGGAAATTTAGGAAGCAGGTTAGAATTTGTAGTGACATCGTGTAGCTTAATGGAAGCTCAGATCATCATAGCTATGCTGTAGATCAGGCCTATTCAATTACTTTTTCTTCTGGGCCAGATTTGTAAATTTTGAGATGCCACTGGGCCGAAGACTCATACTTATATTATTTCTTGAGACTTAACTTTAAAATAATAATAATATATTATAAAATATACCTGGCACTAGCTGGAAAGTCCTAACTGTCATGGGAATTGGAGCAGCTGCTTCATTAGGACTTCCCATCTAGTGCCAGGTATTTACAGTATATTAATCTCATTTCTGTCTTTAGTTCCCCTTTTATAA
>WMED01015466.1:0-13645 GCA_019650415.1 Pipa parva | reverse complement strand
ACATGCAGGACATCAGCGAGCGCATAACAGTCTGTGCGAAGTGAGCCGAAGGATCCGGACGTCACTTCGCACTATGGTGAATTCCCTTAATCTCCTAGGTCCACTATAGCCCTTGGGGGATACAGTGCTACTCATTATACAGCTTCTCCTGGCTTTCACCTTCTTTTAATGGACTGGTCTGTCTAGGTCTAATAGCAGCCTTGATGGTAGTGGGTCCCATCACCTTTAAGGTGGAGGCCTATAAGGCTAAAGCTCTCCTATGTCACACCAGTATATAAATAAAGGAGAGTCCTAAACAGGTGATTCAATGTGCCTTTGAAAATTATTTAGGGCTACTATTGTTCACTTTGGTAAATAAATAGTGCCCTTAACCCCAAAACAGGAGACTTAATTAAATAGGCTTGAAATTTTACACACATGGCTATGTATGACTTTAAATGACCAGTAACACCTAAAAAATTAAAAATCCTATTTGGATTCAAATACAGCACCTGTAAAAAAAGATTTTTTTTGAAGTAAAATTAATAAGTTTTATTGCTTTCTGTCTGTTATCTTTACTGAAAGCAGTCATGTTGTTAAACAGATTTCATCTAGCCCTATTGTATTATATGGTACTTTAGTTAATACATATACAGAAAATATCAAAGGTGTAGTAAGACCAGGAGCATCAAATGGTATTCCTCACAAATTTCTGAAAGTGTATGTGGCAGAACTTCTTAGACCCACACATTGTCACACTAACAAAAAAAAAAACACAGAGGAAGTACACTGCCCTTTAGAAAAGAAACTTAATATGATGTAGTAAGTTCGTCACACTAGTGGTTTAAAATGTAGTTAGAATGCACTCACAATGTGATCGCTTATACTTTGCCTTTATTATCCCATAGTGCCAATAGCATGCATATTGCTTAATTTAGTCTCAGGAAAAGTGGTGCTTTGTAAAAAGAGAACTTGAATAGTGCAGATAGTTTAAGCAAACTACAATATAGAAATTAAAAAAGATTCACTCACATTTAGGCAAATGACATTGCACCTTAGAAACAGTCTTGCATAAAAACAGCTAAACAAAACTCATAACAGATAAGCTCCAACGCATTTTGCCATATTTGGGGCTTCCTCAGGGAGTAATAAAGTATAGTGCTGTGAGAGAACAATTTTTTTTCAAATTCTGTTTATTTGTTTAACTACATACATACAAAATCTCAGTCATTTGTAATATTTCATATAGTTTACATTAACTTTTAACAATAAAATTATACATTGAACCTTAGACATTGTGGCATTTTTGGATTCCTAGCTTATTTATTTCCTTTTCAAGCAGTATCATGTAGTCAGAATCATGTACCACTTTTCTACATTAAAATAAGTTTACCAATAAAGAGGAGGAACAGAGAAGTGTCAAGGAGCAATAGTCAGTATTTTTGGTAATTACCCAAGGTATCATGCATTACATTATATTAGTCAGCTGTAAACCATGTTCCCATACTTGTAAACATTTTTTTTAGGTGTCCTCTTTGATTATATATGATTTTGTTTATAGGAATGAAAGTTTTGATTTGTTGTTGTCATGCCTCCAATGTCGAAGCTTGTGTGGATTTCCAATTCATGGCAATGAGTCTTTTAGCAGCTAGTAGCATATGTTCTGGAAATGTGTATGTTGCTACCCTATCAGCTATTTTGTTTACCATGTTTAGTAGTACCAGTTCAGGGTCTAGAAGTATAAATTTGGATAGCATTTGTGATACATACTGTATTATTTTTTTTCCAGAATTCTTTTATTTGCGGACATTCCCATACCATATGTAAGAAAGTAGCTGGGGCATAGCTGCATCTAGGACACTCATCAGGTATATTTGGTGTAATTAGGTGTAGTCTGTGTGGTGTTAGTTATGTTTGGTGCAAGTATTGGAATTGAATTAGTATTGATATTAGATATAGGCTTGTATTAGACAGAATAGTATCCCATTTTATTTATGTTAAGTCCGATATAATTATGCACCATTTATCCTTTAGTTTCTTTAGTGCCTTCATTTGTGTTGGGTTTAATGAATTGCATAGTTCTGAGAGAGATTGTGTAAGTGTTGTGTTGTACAGCAGTTCTTCCACTTTATTTGAATCTAAGTCTACTGGTATACTTTGGAATTGTGTTTGTGCTGCATATCTGAGATGGAGGTATCGGAAGAGCATTTTATTTGGTAAATTGTATTTGGTTTGGAGGTCCAGGAATGATAGAAGTTTGCTCTTGTCAAATATGTGTCCTAGATTTTTTATTCCTTTTTGGTACCAGAGGTGTGGATCCTGTATTTAATTGAATTGTTGTAAGTTAGTGTTTGACCATAGGGGTATATGTATTAAGTATTGTGAGTGGATTTTTGGGTATGTTTTCTGTACTGTTTTCCAAACTGTCGGTGTAGATTTCATACTTGGAGTGAGTTGTTTAAAATGTTTGGTATTTCTATATATCAATGATGTTAAGTTGTCTTCTGTTTTTAGAATATCATGTTGTATTTGAGTTGCTGTGTTAGTTATGTCAGTGTTTATCCAATTGTGTATTGTCACTAGCTGAACTGCTAAGTAGTAACAGAATAGATTCGGTATGGCCAGGCCTCCTTTTTCTTTTAGCAACTGTAGTGTGGAAATGTTAATTCTTGGGTGCATCTTTCCCAAGTATAGCTGCTTTTTTATAGCTTCTAGGTGTTGAAAGAAGGTTTTTATTAGATACTGGTGCTTTGCAGAAATAGTATAGGAATTTTGGGAGAAATATCATTTTAAACAAATTTATTTTTCCCATTATTGTTAACAGTAGGTTAGCCCATGTTGTTGTTTTGTTTTCCAATTTTTTAACCAGTGGTTGTATATTTAATTCCGTAAATCTGTTTACATTTTTATGGAAGTTGATTCCTAGGTATTTAAATGTTGTTACTCATTGAATGCCTTTGGGGAGAGGTGGGAGGGGGTATGGTCTGTCAATATAGTGGGTAAATCGTTGATTTTGCCCAGTTAATATTCAAGCCAGAAAAGGAAGTGTGTGCGTTTAGAATGGAGACAGATTTTTTTTAGAATGTGGTTGTGTCATCTTCTATGAATAGAAGAATGTTGTCTTTGTATAGGGCTACTAATTCTGTTTTCCCTCTTATCTGAAGCCCTTTAATTATAGTGGACATTCTTAGTTTGTTTGCCAGTGGTTCCATTGCTATTGCAAATAGAGTGGGTGATAAGGGGCATCCTTGTTGGGTGCCCCTTTTTAGTTTGATTGATGGTGATAATTTGTTATTGACTTGTATTATGGCTTATGGGGAGTGGTACAGAGTCCTAACCCATTTGAGGAAGTTACCTTTTAGTCCCATGCGTAGATAGACCAGAGATAATCCCATTCTACCAAGTCAAAGGCTTTTTTGTTGTCTAATGATACTATGATATGTCTTCCTTTATTACTGGATTATCTGTATTATTACTGGATTGTACAGCACTGCATAACCTTGTGGAACTTTATAAATAAAAATATACATACATACATACATTTTCATGTTGAGCAGTTAAGTGTGTGTATAGTCTACGTATGGTAATATCTGTAGTATGACCAGGCATAAATCCTGCTTGGTCAGGGTTAATTAGAGGGTGATATTGTGTTTAGTCATTTGTCTAATATTTTCACTAGTATTTTTGCATCTGTATTTATTAATGAAATGGGTTTGTATGGTGTACATTGTGTAGTGTCCTTTCCTGGCTTGAGTATTAGCGAAATGTATTAAAATTGGTAAATTACCGATATCGATATCGCGATACCGGAATTTTACCGATATCGAAATTTCAGACGTTCTGCCCTTGAAATCAACGGTTCGGATGAAATTTGATATCGCGATATCGGTAGTATGATAAAGGTTTGTTGTATTGATTTAGGGAGTTATGTTTTTGTGAGTGCTTCGTTGTATATTTTTGTTAGGGTTGTTTCTAGCTCCTTATTGAATATTTTATATAATTCAATTGGTAGTCCACCTGGGCCTGGTTTTTCCCCAGATTTAAAAATTGCTATTGCTTCTAATGTTTCATTTGTTGTTATGGGTTTGTATAACATTTCAACCTTATCTGTTGGAATGGATGCCAGTGGGATTTTGGATAAGTAGTTGTCCATTTGTCCTTGATTAATTGTTACAGTGGACAAATATAAATTTGAGTAAAATTGGTGGAGCTCTTCAATTACTTCCTTATGGTTTGTTATTAGTGTTCCCTCTTTGGTTTGTAATCCTGGAATTATTGGTGGGGAGGTTAGGTCTTTTGTTATGTATGTTAAGAGTTTGCCATTTTTTCTCCCTGTGCATGTATTTTGGACTTGAGTTATACGTTGTCCTTTTTTACTGCTTCAGTTTGTGGTATATTTAGATTTGTTAGTCTCTTCTGCCATTGTCTGAGGGTTTCAGGTGTCAGATTATCTATGTATTGCGCTTCCAATGTTTGTGTTGTTTCTTTGAGTGTCTCTATATCTTTGTGGTTGATGTACATTTAATTTGATTTGTATATATAGTCCCCTTACATATGCCTTAAAGGCATCCCAGACCATTGGCAGTGATGCTGATGGTTTGTTTATTTTAAAGAATTCCGTTCTTTCTGGTTTAATTATTTCTTGGATGCTTGGTCTTTGAATACAGTAGGGACTCAGTCTCCAAATTTTTTCACATGGGTCTTTATCTATCATTAATAGAATGGAAGAGTGGTTGGAGATGCTTCTCAGCAGTATGTGTAGGTTTACAACATTTGAATTAATTTGAGCTGTTCCAAAAGCTAAGTTTATTCTTGAGAGTGACGAATGCACAGGGGAGTAGTATGTATAGATTTTCTTTTTCTCACATGCCATTTGTCTGTGAGATTATATAAGAGGTCCACTTTGTTGATATCCTAGTTTTGTGCCTATCTTTCTATTCGTCTATCATTCCATTAAAATCTCGTATTATTGTAAGAGGTGAGGGAATGAGAGGTGAGAGTGAGAATTTTTCCCATTATTTCTGTGAGAAATTCTGTCGTTAATGGGGGTGATGCATATATGTTTGACAGTATTTATACATGTCCCATTATTGTGCATTGGGTTATAACGTATCTACCAGAAGGATCTACTATGCTTTATTCTATGTTTATTGGACACGTTTTTTGTATTAGTATTGTAGTTCCTCTGGCATAGTTGGAAAAGGTAACGTATAGTGCATATTCTGTTTTATTTTTTTTATTTTTTCCCTATCAAGTGGTTTTCCAGTACAAATATAATATCTGGTTTATAGTCTGCTATAAATTTAAATACTAGGCCCCTTTTTATGGCGTTCCCCTCACATTTCATGACATAATTTTCAATGCAGACATTAATAGTTACATTTGATTTATGAAGGGTATTTACCTTAGCCTTTAGTATCAAATTATGGGTGTGCATATTATTATTTAGTACCTTTGATCTTAGGTTTCCTCTGTTCCTCCACATATGTGGGACACCTTGGGAACAAACATAAACTATACAACAACAACAAAAACAAAGAAAATTAATTATAAGATTAATGTAATAACAGTTCCCCCTATCCCTCCCTTGTTGGCAGAGTGGTTTGTTGTAGTGTTAGTTCATCTAAGCTTTAGTCCTTTGTCTTGCCCTTGTTTGTTTTTTTGTGCCCAGGAGTGGGTTTCTGTGCTGTTTTGTCCTGTTTCTCACTTTCTTCTCGCCTTTAAAAAGGAAGTTCATTGGTGGTTGTATGGGTATCTCCTTGGTGACGGTGTTCCTGATGCATCTAGCCAGTTTTGTGCTTCTTCAGGTGTTGTGAAGAATATTGTTTTACCCTCGGAAATAGCATGGCATATGGAATTTGTAGTTGTCTCAGGCATTTTTTTACTTCAGCGCATTTTAGTTATTGTGTCTTTATTTCTGAAGAGAAGTCAGGATATAGTGATATGGGTTGGTTTTCAACGAATATTTCTCCTGCTTTGTTTGGGCTTTTCTGAGTACAGCATCCCTATCTCTGTAGTTTAGTATTTTGGCTAACAGAGGTCTTGGAGGGGCAACTGGTGGCAGTAGCTTTTTGGGTATTCTATGGGATCTCTTCACTATGAACATAGGAGAGAAGGCTCTGTCCACAAATTGCTGTTTAAGCCATCTTTCAATGAAAAGCTCTGGGTTGCTTCCCTCTGCTCTTTCTGGGAATCCCACAAATCTGATATTATTGTACCTCATTCTATTTTCCATTCTTCAGGTTTGTTATCTACCTGTAGTAGTGCAATTTTTTTTCTATTCCTTTGAGAGTGGGTGGTATTGGAGTAAGTGTGTCTTCCATATCACTTATGGATTGTGCAGCTGCCTTAGTTCTTTCTCTGATATTCTGTATGTCTTCTTTGATAAGTGTAAAGTCTGTTCTCAATTCTTCCAGTTTTGTTAGGACAGCATTGTGGTTTTGATGTAGTAGCTATATAATTGTGTGAGTTTCAGGTGCATTGTGGTTTTGGCCTACTTCCATGCTTGTTGCTTCAGCTGTAACTTTTTTTGGTGCCATCTCTGTGCTTTTGTTCGGGTGTTTCATTCCCTGTGCATTCCCTCTGGCGAAGTGCTTGAGTCTCTGTGCAGGGTTGGAGTGGGGCAGATCATTTGTAGCAGTTGCTCTGTCTTGTTCTCCGGTATGAGCTGGAGAGTTTGGAGGTGTTTCCTCACCGTCTAGAAGTTCTGGAACTGGCATTGTAGAGTTGTGGCAGGTACATTATGCTACCTTGTTCTTCCGAATATATTTGTATGTTTCCTACAGGGGGTTGTTTGGTACTGGGGTACTTAATGTTGGTTCCCCTGCTGTTTGTTCTGTTGAATTCTCTTTCAGGGATGGTAAAATCAGGGTATATCAGTCTTGACTGAGGAGCGCTCTTAGCTTGGGCTTTCACTCCATTAGTGCTCAGGCCACTCCTCTTCTGAGTGAATCTTTTTTTTCATTTATATATTAAAGTTTTCTTAAACTATCTGCACTATTCAAGTTTTCTTTTTACAAAGCACCGCTTTTCCTGAGACTAATATAAGCAATATGCACGCTATTGGCACTATGGGATAATAAAGGTGAAGTATAAGAAATCACATTGTGAGTGCATTCTAATTACATTTTAAACCACTAGTGTGACAAACTTATTACACTATATTTAAGTTTCTTTTCTAAAGAGCATATTCAGGAAATGTGTCCAAAAGCCCAATTTGTAAAATTAAATTGCTAAATTTCATACTTTTTGAACACAATTTAGAATTTTTGAAAGCATAGATTGAATATATAATAACTATAAATGCATTTGAGGCATTTTAACTTTTTGGTGTTACTGCACTTTTAAAGTTTGTTTGTACAGTTTTCCTGCTGTTAACCTCATGGAATTTTCAAGCTACTCTTTCGCCCTGTGCTTGAAGCATGACTATTATAATCCCTGCTGCTACTATTATAGATAATACAATTATAATTACATTAATTAAGATAATACTGGGAAATTCAACATCTGGGAAGTCTTTTACAGAGGTCTAGTAGAAATCAGAGGTAAGCTATCATTAATCTAGCTCCTTTACAATAGTGAATTTTTTTGGTTGTTTGGTTTACTAGACCTCAATAATAATTGCCCACTGGCTGAGGAATCCCCCTGTAGTAAGACCATGATTAGCTTGTAAACCAGGGGTGGGGAACCTTTTTGGCACTCCGTGCCAAATAGGTGACGTCACCCACAAGCGTGTCCCCCGAAGTGCTGGCGCTGGTGAGTGACGTCATCATGCCAGCGCAGGGGGAGGAGCGCACACGCGTCGAGGGAGGAGAACTCCCCTGCTCGTGTGCGCTTCTTCAGTGCTGGCCACGGATCCGGCCTGAAAATTGTCAGATCGGGTCCCCGGCCAGTACTGAAGGCAGGGTTTGGCGACAGCTCATGTGCCAACAGAGAGGGCTCTGCGTGCCCTCTCTGGCACGTGTGCCATAGGTTCGCCATCCCTGTTGTAAACCAAAAAACATCTTTTACTCTACAGAGCAGATTGCAACATTTGCAGCATTTTTAAACTTTCCATTTGGGTTAGGGTTTGACTGTCCTGCACTCAAAATAAGCTCTTTTTGATTAATTTTATAGTAAAGGAGTACTTAAAGAAAATCCATATCCATGTAGACAATAAATATCAAAATTATTATTAACCATTACCTGGTAAAGTTAGTCAAAGCCAAACGTTGTCCAAGTCATGCATGTAAATTCAGCACAAACTGGGAGATCTACATATGCTACACTTGGCACCATAAATCTCCTTGCACTGTGTCATTACACATGTTGCTTAGAAACTCCTTTAGTATGATATGTATATATTTATAAGAACAGCACTTTCCACATATACTGTTCTCTTTACCAAGGGCAAAAGTTAGCAATAAAAATAGGCAGCCAAGATTCTGCATATTTAAAAGCGTTAACAGCTACTTTGAATAAATATCATGCAATAAGAGATTTTTTTTTTTACTAATATGATTAGCTTGCCTGAGGAGTCAGTATTCTGAGAAATTTACTGGCATTGTTAGAACACTAATTTAAATAGAGGTTATTTTTTTACAGAAACAAACTTTTATTGAAATGCAGAGTCAGTGGTAAAGTTTTTTTCAGTGATCCTATTTATATGTGAAAATAAAAAAAAATGTTATAGTCTATCCAAATCTCCTATTCTAGTTTCCCAGAGTTTTGAAGCAAAAAAGCAGATTAAAATTACACTGCTACACTACACGATTCCATAACTTGGAAATATAAAATTATCTGTGATGTTTTTGAGAACATTCTGGTCTCCTTCCATTACACCCCTTGGTGTGGAATTAAAGGAACACTATTTCACCCTAAATTGTTATGCATTAAATGTATCTTTACAATTAAGGCCCTCATTCACCATAATGTGAAGTGAGCCGCAAAGCGTTTGGCTCACTTCGCATATGGTATTATGCGCATGCTGATGTCCTGTACGCGGACATCAGCATGCGCATTAAAGGGATTCCCCTCCCGGTGAGAGCACTCGAGTCTCTTCGCCGGGAGGGGAATCTCTTTAATGCGCATGCTGATGTCCATGTGCAGGACATCAGCATGCGCATAACACCATATGCGAAGTGAGCCGAACGCTTCGCGGCTCACTTCGCACTATGGTGAATGAGGGCCTAATTCTCCATCCTTGTAGCAGCCTATATATTTCAAATGTATATAAAGTCCAACATTATTTATTTGTAGTATATTATTAAACCCAAAATAAATATATTTTTAATTAACTATTCTGTTTTACTATTTTTCCTGAATTATTGTTGTGTTGCTATAATCTGCCTCTAGAGAAACAGTCACTCAGAATTACATCAGTTTAATTTTGTTACAGTTGTAATGTGTTTTGTGGTGTAAATGTAAAGTGTTAATTTTTATAAAAAAATACACATTATTTTCTAAGTGGAGGAGCTTGTAACTACTGAACATGCTTGGGCCACTGATCTGAGGGGTGGACAGGAAAATTGGAGGTGACAAAAAAGAAAATTGTAACAATAATGACAGTGAATCTGATATATGCTTGTTTTAGAAGAACTAAAAAAAGGTTTGTTATATTTAGAGAATTTCTTAAATACACACCTCTATCAAGTGTAGCTTAGCTGCCTTAAGTATGGTTCAGGGGGGAATTCACGATAGTCCGAAGTGAGGTGCGGAGTGTTCGCCTCACTTGGCACTGACTGATATGCGCTCGCTGATGTCCTGCAAGCGGAAATCAGCAAGCGCTTTAAAGGGATTCCAGTCTCGGCGAGGCGACTCTTTTGGTCTTGCTGAGACTGGAATCCCTTTAAATCACTCGCTGATGTCTGCATGCAGGATCTCAGTGAGCGCATATCAGTCAGTGCGAAGTGAGGCGAACACTCCGCACCTCACTTCGGACTATTGTGAATTCCCCTCTCAATATCATCTTTGGCACAAAACAAAATAGCCTATGTGGATTATCCCAGAGGAAACAATAGATTCTATTTTATATCTCATTTACTAAACAGCCAGTGTGGCCCTGTCCTAAGAAACAAAGTTTTTGCTCTATCTAAGTAGCGTCAACCTTCATTTGAGAGGTGTGAATTTAAGAAACGATGTAAATATACCAAACATTTTTTGGTTCTTAAAAGAACAGTCCTGCCTGATTAATAAAAAGTAATGTGTGTTGTAAATGCATAATACATTTTTTTTCTAATATACTTAGTCAGTCTTTTATTTGAGCAAAGGAATTAATTGTTCCATCTGTGTAGCAGTACACAGCTCTTCTGTGTTTAATTAACGTAGTTGGATGGATGTAGCATTATTTTGCCACTGACATAATGGAGTCTCAGGAAGGTCAAAATTAATAGTTAATGAATTACCATAGGCAGTTACAATAATTACAGCTAATGGTGTATGCTGTCAGTAGCAAGCACTGATATTGAGCATGAGAGAGAGATCAAATCCATATAAAGAAAGTCAATATTTCAGCCTTTTCTTTAACAATTGCTTTTGCTGGGTTAACTACACTTTTCAGAATTAAAAAAAAAAAAAAAGGTGGATGACAGCTTAAAGGTTCTGATTGGTTATTTAGCATTATCCAGCCTGTCAGTCAATTCCTTAACTCTGAACAGGAAGTGGCTGAGAGAGGGGAGGAGCTTCAGTAACAAACTGGCGCTAAATTGTGAAGGGTGGAAATAAATAAATAATTTATATGACAGAAAGCATTTATTTAACTTTTATTTAACAGTGCCAAACAGACAGCAAATAACTGTTGGTGCCTAAACTGTTCCTTTAAGTTATTCCAAAGCAAGAATTCTCCACCCTCAGACTGGTGTAAACCCATTATTCCGTATGGAGATGGTCCTGTCATTTAGCCTAAGTCCAAAATATTTCCCCATCAAAAAAAAAGACATTGATATTGATCTGTAACAGAAGTAACCCTTATAGAAAAGCATTGCAAAGTTTCCTCCTGTTAATGATTTATTTTGATGGGGAAACACTTCTGTCTTTGTAAATTAGGGGAATGGAAAAGTACAGGGAAACAACAATTGGCAGTGAAAGATGGTGAAATCAATTTATATGGTCGAATAGGTCTTAATAAATATGCCCCTTAATAGTGTGACACTGCCCTTAAGCACTAAACTCCATTGGGACTTAAAGGAGAACTAAAGGTCGAATAAAAAAGGAGACATAAAAAATACCTTCTAGTAAGTTGAAACATTGCAGTCACAGCATGAACTGTGCTGTCATTTCACTGCATGGAGGCACACTTGACAGTGCTTAGGAGGGTACAGGAGCCAGTGAAAAGCTTCGTCCACCTATTTGAATTGGTGGTCCAAAACGAGTGTATACATCGCCACACTCCTCTCATTGACAAAAAAAATAAGAAGCACAATGAGCCTGATGACATTACGCTCTTTTGCATAAGTGGGCGGAGCTCCTGAACCCATACAAGCGTTGTGAAGTCTGTCTCAGTGCAGTGAAATGACAGCACAGATCAAGCTGTGACTGCAACATTTCAACTTACTAGAAGGGATTTTTTATATGTCTCCTTTTTTATTCGACCTTTAGTTATCCTTTAAAATAGGTATTAAACATGAATCAGTGAAAAATCAATTTTTAATACCAATCTCATTTGCTGGGTTGATGCACCAGGAGAGAAGCAACAGCAATAATAATTATTATTTTTTTTTGGTCAAGGCATTACTATATTAGTTTTATTTATAAAATTGCTTCACCCTGGGTTCATTTAGTCTCTCCTGTTAAAGAACATAATTATAGGTGATTCACCTAGAGATATTCCCATGGGCACTTTCATTAAGTGATTTGGGCACAAACCCACTAACAAACTACAATCCAATAAAAAAAAAAATGAATTATTAATCAAGTGATCGTTTACTGAATTACAAATATCCTTTTTACAGATCGGCTTTTGCTAGTTTTAAACTGCCTTCTATGGCTGTTTGTGGAAAAAATGAAAAAGAAGATTTTGAAAAAACTTTAATTGATCAATCCAATTTGTCAGGTAAGAATATAGAATTATAATATTGTAGTTTAACGTCATGCTTTTGGCATCTCTGCAAAACCAAATCAAAGATTCTCAGATTGTTGTTGTATAACTAAACATGGCTTTTGGTCCTCTGCTCTTTGTGTAGAATGATGCTCCAAGCACAACACATACTTTGAAATATTTCACCCCTCAGTCCAAGTGAGCATTTCATATTTGTTATGTCATACAGATCCTATTTTTGTCATGACTATTGATTGTGTGTGTTTCACAAAGATGTGATGTAGAAGATTTCTTGTAGAATGTATAACTAAATGTACAGTACATTCAGATATTATTTTTCTGCATTTTGTGATGTTGCAGCCATATTCTAAAATTATAATAAATATTTTTTCTTTTCTTATAACATCAAATCAAAGTTAAGTTTTACTGAAATTTCTGCAAATCTATTAAAAAATAAATACTGGTATATATTTTCTGTAAATGTATTAAAAATCCAAAACTGGTCAGTATCATCCTAATGAAACCTATATAGCATCTCCTGGGTTTGGGATAATAACATTGGTTCCCTGAGCTACAGTTACTATTTTATGAAATCTTACCTATTTTTCAGATGCAACTAAAATTGTCTTTATTTTGAAGATAGATTCCATTTCCCATTGTTATACAGGTCACCAGTCTTCATCAAGAAATGGTATTACTAATGGCATAGGTCCAGGAGAACTAGCACTTTTGCTAGAATTGCACGCAGAAATTACCATCCCCCTAAAGATGATAATTATTTGGCTTATGCAGGCTCCCTACTATTGTTTCCTACTTCTAAATATTGGCAGATGTTATGGAAATTATTCTGTGGAAAATTTTCACAATAGTTCTCCCTGGGCTTTACACTGCCATATACCGTTCCACAGCAACCAGAAAGTCTAATATCCCATTTTTCTTGATAGATAATAATAATGCAGCCAGAAGAGATCATTTCAGAGGATTACCATGTTCATTAATTGGTTATGATCTAAATGAATTACTCATCTGTTCATAGTAGTTCAAGTTGGTGAATGCAAATATGCTTTCCATTGTGTTAACATACAAGTGCACCAATATACAGTATGGTATAACGGACATGACCGTGTACCTGTAAATCCATCTTATGAATTTATAAGCATTTTTCATTTATGTGTTCAGTGTTTTAAATTCAGTAGACATAGTTTAATATGATTGATGTAGATTCTTCGCTAATGGGTATCTATGTTTAGTTTTTTTTTTTAGTTATACTATAACTGCCATCTTAGTTTTGATATTTAATAAAGAGTGTAATAAAAAGTAAACAAAAGAGACAAAACACACTGAGGTACAGAGACTTGGAATATGATCATTTAAACCACTGTAAGGCTATGTAATAATAGCTTAAAGGGGAACTATAGAGAAATCACATCTTTATATATGTCGTACTATACCTTAGTGAGAAGAGTAGTTGTTTAATGTGACGCAGGATGATTGAGTAGGCAGCACTGATAAACTTCCACTCCAGGAAATGTGTGTGTGAAATGTACCAACCAGTTTCCCATGAAAAGGTACCCTCCCCTGGACATTTTTGCCATAGGATTTTGCCTTAGGATTTTTTCTTTAGGGGCACTCCTTAATGAAATGGCCTGCGCA
>WMED01015465.1:0-13645 GCA_019650415.1 Pipa parva | reverse complement strand
TACAGTATATTTTCAGTACTTTACTGCAGCTAGGTCTTATATTCAGGGAAACACAGTACCCTACGGTATATTTCCAGTACTTTATTGCAGCTAGGTCTTATTTTCAAGGGAGGCCTTATATTTCTAAGCTTGGAAATAATTGCACTAGGTCTTATTTTCATGGAAACAATGTATTACACAATTATATGCCCAGACCCAAACTGAAAGCTTCTGCTATTCTAAAAACAAATAACCTGTCATTTGCAAGGACAAACATTCTACATAGTCAGAAATGCCTCCCCACATTTATCTTTAATGGGGGTTCAACCTGAGGGTAGAATCAGGGACATTAGTAAAGCATCTGCCCCACCTACCGTACCTTACATCTTAATCAACAGAACAAAAGGATTTCTCATCTCAGAAACAGGGGGCTTGTACCCCATGATCTTCATGCAACAAGCACCAAATGCAGGAAGTGGTGCATTTCATTACTCCTGTCTGCATTTATATTATGTCTCCTATGAGTAAACACTCGTGTCTGTCATCCAAACAAAGGAAGATACTGCAAAAATTAATATAAACCCTTCCTTTATATATGTATTTAATAAATATGGCCACCATGCAAAAATACTGATACGTGTAGTATACCTGAAACTCAATACCGTACATGGTAAAGTATGTAATGTTAGCCTAACCGAACGGCAAAAAATATGGCAGACTCTCAATAAGTGATTCTTTCCTAGAAAATAATATGGCAAATGATTAAAATTGCTTCTTAGTAGTACTGAAGGGAATACTTTACTTCCACTGACACCTGAACTCAAGCCCAGACATGTACACCAAGGAGTTATTTTATTTTACAAAGTCTCACAAAACCAAAGGATAAGACTATGTGCTGCATAGATCATGAGTATACAGACACAATGTTACAAGTAGAGCTAAAAAGGTTCCTCACCTACAGGTCTCATACTTTCATTTTGCTTCCTTGTAGTAACCAGTCAACAAGAAAACAGGTTGTTATTTCTCCAATAGCAACAGCCAATATCAATATCATGTTTAAGGTGAGGCACAAGCTTAGTATTAAATGGTGTCCCCACAACCTGACCTTAAAATGGCTTTTGTGCACAGTGAGATGTATGAATACACTTACTTTAAATTGTTTTAATATCACTACCAATTTATAGCAAAGTTTGTCTTCTCAATTCTTCTCTTACCTTCTATCACCAAAGTGCAGATCAGCCCATAATATGTATTTGCCTTAGGACTTTCTAATGAAAACCTTTCCAGGGTATGCTGCAATGGGTCCTCAAGACCTGGCTTGACTCAGCAGTCACATGACCCGGTGATTGCAGGAAAATCCAGGTTTTTTCTTGGAGGATATTATTTTTTAGAAATCCATCACTAGTTACCCCAAACCCCTTCCAATCAAGCCACTCTTCATATGATTCACCTCCCTGTTCTTTACTGTTCACATAACTTTAATGCCAGTTGGGAAAGGAACAGGGTCTCTCTCTGTAAGATGGGAGGCAACAACTTGTGAAAACGCCACCTATAGAAAAAAAAAATTAAATCATACCCAAGCAATCATATCAGTTACTGGGCACAGAGATTGCTAAAGACCACATAAGTGAGACAGTTAGTGGTAGATAGTGTTAAGGGGTAGGGGTAAGGGGGTGTAATAAATCTTTGCTTCTCTTGTCGTGGCCTCTTTCCCCTCTCCCCTCCCGGTTACAGGAAAAGATATGATAAGGAATTGATACCCCACCAACCCATTTCTTGTTTTAGGGGTCCTTTATGTCCTTTTTTGGGGTATTACTCCTCCCCCCAAATGGCAATAATTGTCCTGCTCTTGAGGAAGCTCTCCCACCTATTCACCACTAGGTGGCACTATCCTACCTCTCATACATGACTATGTCACCCAAGCCCCCTCTGTCCCTGACACACTTCTCACACTACTCTTGTAAGGGTCACCACATTTTCCGTACCCCCTTACAATAGGACCACCTGACTGATAAAGGATCATTTGACTAATCTTTATTGGTACAGACAGTCATCTTGTTATCTATCAATGGTCTGGCAGACACCCCAAAGTCTGCAGATAAATTGTTCCATGTGTAACCAGATTATCAACCAATTAAAATAAATAGGTTATATTCCTTTTAAAATTATTATTACAAATGAATTGACTGAGTAATATCAGTGTTTTATTCCACCTGTGTTTTATTCTGTTGTCAAAGAGCGTGTATTTATTGGCCTAATTGAAAGCGCCCCGACAGATGACCTCTGTGTCAGTAGTTCATATTCTGCACAATCCAACTATTTTGGCTGTATTCTGTGTATAAGCCAGTCAGTAGGTGCAGTTGAATCTTGCTGCTTGTCATTGTCAGGGCACACATTCAAAGAAAATAGCTTCTGGCCTTTCTCCATAAAACAGACAGTTAGTGATAGACAACAGCTTTAGGGTAGGAAAGAAAGCTGCATACCACAGCGTCAGTGGGAGAAACAAAATATTGGCACCAGTTTCTCCCAGCGCCGAAGCCAAACTGACAGCAGTAAAGCCCCACACTCTACATCATACCCCAAGGTAAAACAAGGAAATTTTAGGGCAGAGTGATGGCCCAGAGTGCCACCTACTGGTGAATGTTGTAGGAGCAACATTTTCAAAAATAAAGAAATGAATTAAAACCTAGAGTACTTGTTTATATTTATGTGAGTGACCTTCTCTGTTTAAGTATATGTCTATGAATGTGTTTGTGCCCCAGCATGTTTAACCCCCTTAAATTTTATAATACCCTCTCTGTTATATCTGGGGGCGGTTCTACATTCCTATTGTTTATTCACATGTAACACATTATCCTCTAAAAAAACTCTTTACTATGTGCAGTATTAGTGAACATGTTAAGTGCAAGCAATAATAACCCCTTCAGTGCCCAAACTGCACAGCACAAAATAAAGTGGGAGACACCCTCTACTTTCCCCACAAGCAATAAACAGGGTGAAAGTGCAACATCTCCCATATCTGTACATCTCTCTCAGCCAAAAGCAGAATTAAACCCCCACACTGACATAGCACTCTCTAGTTATCAGCCAGAGCATGTCCTATTCAGTGTCATAGCTTCCCCTAGCCTGCAGTGGCTTAACTCAGTATCTGGGGGTATTTGTTTAGCAGGGGCAAGTACAGATGCTGATACAAAAGCCTGTGGGTAGTTGGAGCCTGAAGCTGCCCTCCAGCTGCCGAAAATGCACAACTCCAGTGCCCACCTTGCGTGGGAAACTGTTGTAGTGGGGAAGCGAACAGGCCCCCAGTGCATATTTTGAACCGTATTGAAGAAGAACCTCTGTACAGAAATTAGATTCATCCCTTGCAAATAGGCAGAAATATGAATTCATCTGCACATTGATAAAGAGGCTTATTCTTCCACAAATACTTTGTAAGGGTACAGCAGCAACCCATCAGCCCCTTCCACCAGGATCTTTGTGCACTGCCAGGACTTATTTAGCAGTTGTGTGACTGTGTGCATGGTTGCTTGTGTGAAATTCACTGAATGTATACTGTATGTGTAAATAAGGGCACATGTTTGCAAATTAGAAAACTGATTGTGTGTTTTGATTTAACCACCATTATATGACTGCTGTACTAATTACCTTGTAATTCCCTCTTGTGACTTTGTTTGTAGATTTTGGTAAAAAATGATTTCAGGCAAAGTAAATTTAGCTTGTGATGCCACTAATATGTTTGCTTTAGACATTAACTGAAGTGTTCAGTGGGCTGATCCTGGATGTTTGGACCCCCCCCCCCCCCATCCTTTTGGAAGGATCCCATACTAGAAGGCATCATTTTTCAGCAAGAGATACATGCAACAAGCTCAGGAATTCATATTTAAAATATAACTTACCTCAAAAGGCAGGGTTAGCTTGGTAGTATGGCAGCCCTAAGCCCCATGCTGTCAATAGATTATCTGTGATTTTGCATCAATGCACAGACCACAGAGGATGTAGGGAATACTGTAACAGAGTTTCAGGGAAAAGTTGTCTCCATGCTTAAGAAACTAGTGCAATTTTAGCTCCTAAGGAGCGGTGCAATACATAGCATGGCATGGTAGCGTTAAAGTGAATGTAACATTAATGTTCACTGTGATATTATAAATATTGTTTAGTTGGGATGGGCACAGAGATCCTATTGTACATAATTTGCTTATGACACTCACATGGGATGTTTTGCACTGGGGATACAAGTAGGAAACTATCACAGGCGATTTGCTAGTATCATTCATCAAAGTATCTGATACATGTCTCAGTAGAGTAACTGTTTAGCAACCTGAGATGTGACGGCAGTCGGCAGATAAGCTACTACTTTTCAGTTGCTAAGAGATATGTTCACTAGCTGCATATTATGGTTCCTATAAACCTATCTGCTATGTTTTAATTGAAGCTAATAGATCATTAAAGAAGAGATAAAGCCAAAGGCTAGGTGACATATGTAATGCCAGCCACACTATGTTCAACTTACTATACCAGTATAAAACACACTGTCTAACACAGCAGCACCAGTTCAGAGGATGGAGGTGATGTCCCAAACCCCTGCTTTCTGTAGTCCTTTGTTTCAGTGGGAGACAAGGGGATTTGGCTGCCAAATAGTAAAACCCTTCTCTTTCATATTTTAGGATTTGAATTTGAACAATTTATTTTCTCAGTGTTTGAGAACAGCTACATCGTGTGCATATATCATAAGAATGATTAAAATATGTATTTAAAACAATGCTCATTTACATTCATTCACCAATACCATTAGGCCCTCTATTTTTATACATCTATGCCTATTCCTCAAAAAGCTGTTTAGGGACACATTTTTATTTATTCTTTGAGGCTGTACAAAGGTGTGGACCCAGAAACACTCTCTTTTTAAAAAGAATTTGCAGAAATTAGTGCTACAGAGCTATGTTTCACTTATTCATCCAAATCAAAGGCTCACTTATTAGTGCTTCTGTCTATCTGAGATACCTCTTTTTAAAGGTTCCTCTAGTTTCCCCTGCATCTATCAGTGACCAGGAACATTTTAAAATCTACTCACAATAATTTGTTGTAGCTTTAGTAACCCCCAACCCCCCAAATATTGTGTTTGGCGCCTCTGTACAAAAGGTAACAATATGCATCATATATACACCTATAGCATTTACTAATATACATATAACCATTCATTCAGTCAAACCCAGAACAATTTTCCTCCTTTTTCCTCTTTTCTCTTCTCATGCCTTATTTTCTTTTAAGTCCTAAGGCAGGGGTCAGCAACCTTTTGGGCTGAGAGACCCATATACGTGCGGCGTGCGGCTCTCTCAGCCCTTTTGAATCCGGAGCCGCTGACATCACTTATGCTCCGGATTGGCTAGCAACCCAGAAGTGCGGTGACATCAGTGGCTCCGAATTGGCTAGCAACCCGGAAGCCGGTGACGTCAGCAGTTCCGATTGGCTAGCAACCCAGAAGCACTGAGAGAGCTTTCTCTCTACAGCACTTGCCGGTGATTAGCCAACAGACTGTAACGAGCAGACTTACATGTGAGCACCACTCGTTACAATCAAAGAGCCAGATGCAGCCATCAAAAGAGCCACATCTGGCTCCAGAGCCATGGGTTGCCAACTCCTGCCCTAAGGCATACATGCTTTGGCTCCTTGAAACGCTCACATCATTTTCACTATCTGAGAATACATCTTCCATTAGTCTTTAAGACTCCAATTTCCATTGGCTGCCATGCACCATTGAGCCATTTTCTCCAAAGAAATGAACATCGTGGCTTTTCAAGGTCTTCCTTCCACTTCGAGAACAATAAACTCTGGCGTCCTTATTATCAAGGCATACTTTCTTCCATTTCTCTCTTTTAAAAGGTTTATTATATTTATTCTATATCACCAAGTCCTCCATGTTGGCTAAGTCCAATAACATGCCTTTTTTTATGCCACATCTATGACCAGAAGCATCGAACTAACAAGTATTGATTTAATATCTCACACCATTTTCTAGTTATAAAGTTTCCACCACCTCCCTGTCCTTCTACAAAGCTATTTGAACTTGTTCACTGCTAACAATGATTGCCTAATCTCTGTACTTGCTTACACCTTTCTGTTAATGTCATTTTGCATACATCAAATAGAAAACATAGGAAACAAATATTAGAATTGAATTGCCATTGTTTTCTCTGCAATATTATGTCTAGAGAATGTATGTTGTCACTGTATTCTAAACAGCAGTAGTGTTCTTCCTTTAGGATTTGTGTAACAATGAATAGGAAAGTTCTAAGTATTTAGTGTCAGAAACTGAGACTCAGCGCTGCTGTACAATCATTTCTTTATATGCTTCAGCTCTAGGGCATTTTCCATAGTCACCTACAATTTAGCCATAAGAATGGTCCACCTGTCAATAGGTTAGTCTATATTTGAGAAATTCCTGTTCTGGGAACCTGTTTGCCATTTGTAGGTGCTAGTAAATAAAGATGGCACATTTATGTCAAATTCCAGTCAGTTATTAAAATGTATTCTCATTCAGCCAAGAATGCATATAGGGATACTGTATTTCAACTTGGTTTTTAAATAAAAATAGCATTTATTGCTCTAAACATTGTCTAAGTAAAATACACTGTGTTAAATAAATTGCAACATTTCTGGACATTTCTATTTGTATTTGTGATGTGCAGTTCCCAGATGAATAGTTTTAAGTGGTGGTGGGCATAGTCTGGCTATGCAGGGAGAGAGACGTGAGTAACCTGGGCTTCTGGGTAGCAAAAGGCAATATAGCAGTTATCAGCAGGTCTGGCAGAATTCAACATCTATCAGCTAAGATATATCATTAATAAAACTGAAGCATGAGCTGAAATAGCAAAAAAAACAAAACAAAAGAATACAATCAAATTAACTTCATCTTACATTTAATTGGTGAAATCCCCAACAGCACAAAATGGTGTCACTCACTCTTATAATAGCCCAGCATCTTAGTCCAACATGAATTAGATAAAAATAAAATGTGAGAGTAAACTTGAACATGCTTTACGGAAACTAAAATTGCTTTATTATACTCTGGGAAATGAAGCCAATAAATATCTAGCAAATACATGTAGACGTGAAGACTTTCAAGTGCACCTGTCACCTCAAAACTCTAACACTACAGTAATTTAGGTTCTACTAATGCAATAAATGTTACGACTGTCAAATTCTCAAACAGTGGATTCCCATAGCAAATCTGCGACCGCAACAAATTTACCATTGTAAAATTGTGACTGCGACAATATTTTCATAGTAAAGTCACGACTGCAACAATATTCTCATTATAAAGACACGACTGCGACAGTAGCAGTCTTTTGCGTCCATCTTTAGCTGGTAAATTCACACCTTTACGCTACCGTTTGGACTTTTGCCAATAACCTCGCTATGTCTTCAGATATTATTAAATGATAAATACTTACAAAAAACTGTGCTAGGGGTTATCATGTGAAATATATGTGTCATTGAATAAAGACTGGCCCATGTCAGTCCAGTCTAAATCCCAAAGACCCTTTTTGTAGTTTGTAGTCAGTGTAGAGTCTCTGTAGTGATTTCTACATGAATAAGAATCCCGTATTGACAAACAGATGTTACTGTTGAACAATATAAATCAGTATTATACAGAATGATTTTCTATGTAAATGATTTAGAATCACTAGACTCGAATTCTCTTCCTAGTATGAATTTACACAAAAATTGTTCAGTTCTACATAACCTAGAAGCACTTTATAAACAAAAGTATACATACATCATTGCCAGCATGTATACACAACACAAAGCAATGACAAGCTCATTTTCCAGTTCAGCATAAAGTATGACACTGGAACAGCAGAAAGTTTAAAGAACTCTATGTGTTAATCAGTATCTAAGCAATAAAACACTGCGGGATACCCAGTTCCAGTTATAGAATTGTGATTTCCTATTCATTTGAGTCATTCTATAGAAATGCACATGATCATAGTGAAAACAACATTAACCTTCAATATTGTTCTATGCCAACTTGTTATTCAGGAAATCTTGTGATGAAAATCTGTAATTTACTTGGGTCTAAAAAAGCGTCTGCCATTACTGGTATCGTTCAGTTTAATCTATTTTATAATTTTTTTACACTGCATATACAGTACAGGCCAGGGTCTCAAACACGTGACCCCCTACAATGCATACAAGTACAGAAGCAGTGTTTCATGGCAGGGGAGTACAGCCTATCAAATGCAACCTGTCAGCCGGCAGCTGAAGCTTCCCCGACACCTCCTTCACAGTGCTCTGGCTAACAGAGAAGCCAGCGCGCAGCTCCTTCTTCCTGCTTCACCAACTTCTACATCATCCTGCTCATTGCGGGGAGCATTCTCATTGGCCCCCGCACTGAACGTGATAATGTCTAATCCCTGAGAGGTGTAACAGGGTGGGAGGAGCTGCAGCGCTGGCTGACTGGCAGCCAGCACGCTGTGAAGAAGCATTGGGGGAAGCATTGGAAGCCAACTAATTACAGCACAGCTCATACTTTGACTGTAATCAATCGGCTCTGTATAAGGTAAGTATTTTAACAGTCCTTGTTTTATTTTATTTTTTTACTTTAGTTCTCCTTTAAAGTTTTTTCTATATGACACCTATATACAATGTATATATATTTTTATATAATATCATTTATTTTACATTTCTTTTTTTATAAATATTTATGAGGGGAATTTCACTACTGGGAAAAGACTGAGGGGGTTATTCAAATTATTGTTGTGTACAGGTGCGAATTCGCCAGATAAAAATAGTCGCAATAGGCTGCTTCTTTTGCAGTCGCGTCTTTATAATGAGAATATTGTCGCAGTCGCGACTTTACTATGGGGAAATTGTTGCAATCTTAACCTTAAAAATTGTTGCGACTTTACAATGGGAAAATTGTCATGGATTTTCTATGGTAATCTGCTGTTTGCGAATTCAACAGTTGAATTTACGCCTTAGTAAATAACCTCCTGAGCCTACGATACCAAAAATAGAGGCCTGCACCTCCAAAACAAAAAGGAGGCCTAGAACATTGTTTTAATGGTTTAAGTTTCACTGAGCATGAGATTTCAGTTTGGCATCATGCTTTTGAGAGAAACATTCAATAAAGGACAACAGAGCCCAAATCATGTAATGCTATGGAAATAATAAATACTGCACTGTTACTTCCTGTTTTTGTTTGTTTGTTTGTTTATGTGAGAGTGCAACTAGGTTAGAAACTTGTTTAATGAGGCATCTATAGGAATTTGAAAGGCCTTGGAATGGCTTTAAAAGAGGTTGGAGAAAGCCACTGCAGGATAGCTTGGACTGAACTAGATCCATCTCCAATTCCTTGAGGGAGATGTAGTTTTTAAGAAATGCAACCTGGTCTTGCTGAAAATAACACCTTTCCAAGCATCTGCCATTATAGAACCAGATTAACATGTCTTTCATGTTCAGGAAACAGGATAAAGGTCATTTAGAGGAAACAACCGAAAATGATGACAATAGTCCCAGTAGATCTCATTCACTGAGTGAGTGTAGCAGAGACCAAAGAGCATAACCAGAGACATTCATAATGCCCATCCCTAGGTTTAAAGGCCATTTTATATTTGTCTGAAATTCATGACTTTAAGTCTAATTTTTTTACCAAAAGTGTTCATCTGTTTTAGACTGGAGTAAACCCATTATTCCCTATGGTCCTAGCACAGTTGGATTACTTTTTCTGCCAAATAAGAATGCCGATATCAGAAAGAATTGGAACACACAATGAAAACACTACAAAAGTGTGTCAGTTTAAACTGATCACCTCAATATCAAGTCTTTTTGACACTACATAAATCCATGGAATCTTAAAGTCCAGTAAACTGAAAAGTGTAGATCATTGGAAAAACAAATGAAAAAAGAAATAGAAACGATCTTTATTAGTATCCCCCTATGAATTTGAATATTGTGCAATCATTTTTGGTGTCAGTTGCCTTTCTTTCATAGTTTATCTGATATGCAGTACATAAAGAGTATTAAGCTCTGTGTAAAGATACCAGACTGAGGAGTTGGAAGAACAAAACAAATATTAATGATTAATCAAAAGTCTCCATATTGTTAACAGTAAATATATTTCACAAGTGAATATGATGTTTGGAATTTCCCAGGGTGTATGCATGACTAAAAAAAGCTAAAGAGAGGATTGCACACCTTAGTTAACACATTGTTTGCCTCAAAAAGAAAGAATAGATTCTGTTTGTGAACTTTTAGTTTACCAACCTGCACACACGCCTTTCGACATAGACTTAACTTCTGAGCTGACTAAATACATCTACTTGCAAGTATTAACTGGTGAATAAGTTAAATGTAGGAGGACCTTGGATTGGGACCTGTTTCTTTAGCTCAGTGTTTCCCAAAGTGTGGTACATGTACCCCCAGGTTTACGGGAACAGTTTGTTGGGGGTATGAACTGCACAGGGTTTTGACTGCGCCTAGTGCAGGGGTCGGCAAAGTGCGGCTTGTGAGACACTTGCGGCTCTTTAGCTGCCTTGTTGTGGCTCAGAGCGCACCTCTGAAGTCCCGCCCATGACCACCAACAGTTCTTCTGATTGGCCATCAGCAGGTCATGTGGTCAGGAGAGTGTGCTCCTCCAGCGGCTCACAAAATAGTTGTCGCCACTGAAGGAGGGATTGAAATGGCTCCGTCCTCAAGGAAGTTTGCCGACCCCTAGCCTAGTGCAACAAGCAGTTTACTTTTTTTCCATTACAAACATGGAAAAAAATAAAAAACTTAGGTACTTGCTAGTATTGTGTATGTGTGTTTTTTTATGTATGTATGCGTAGCCGTGGCATTGCCTATGGCCCAGACAACAATATCGCACAAAAACCTCCAGTACACATTGAAATGTTACAGCACGCGTGTGTGTATTTTTAACTTTCATGAGATTTTTTTCTAATAGGAAAGGTTTGTTATATGCTTTAGTAAGTTGCCTTGATTTTGATTATTTTTACAAATGATGCATTTTATCCCTAAAGGTTATGGATCGCTGGTTGAAATCTGGATCTTCTAAACCAAATTACAGTAGCAATCAACAAATAGAAAATAATGAAATTAACGACGGAGAACCACCTTCAATTCTGAAAGAACCTGGTAAGAACAAAAACAAGGAAAACTTGCAAGTACAATAAAGGAGATCTTAAATTTGGATTCTCATGGACCAGAGATAAAGAAGAGCCTATACCACTTTGCGTCATTTGTTTTGAAAATCTAATAAATGAAAGCATGAATCCATGCAACTTAAAGCGCCATTTTGAGACAAACCACAATCCATACAAATATAAATCCATCAATTTTTAAAAAAACAAATTTAAGGATTTAAATCAGTCTTGAAAAGTAATGTGGGGTTTGACAGGAGGTGACAATCAAAAAAAAAAATCATAGAAGCTTCGTATCGCATATTGATTTTAATTGCAAAATGTAGTGCAGCGGAAATGAATGGCAAAACTTGAATCAAGCCCGCAGCCAAGATAATGGCAGAAGTAATGATAGGAGATAGAATGAAACAACCGTGTTTCCCTCTTTAATAATTCAGGTCATCGGCAAATCATTAATATGTCTAATAATGTAAAACAGACGTTATTGTCTGATATTTCTCAAAGTCATTATTATGCATTACAAGTGGATGAGTCCACTGATACTGTGAATTCTGCAAATCTTGTGGCGTTTGTTAGATAAAAAAAGGATCAAGAAATTCATGACGGCTTTATTTATTTTGCCAGTCTTTATCAAGTCATACAACAGGAGAAGACATCTTTAATGTTATGAATGAATTTATGCAAGAGAACAAAATTGATTGGAATAAATCTGTTGGAATAAGCACAGATGGTCTAAAAAGTATGGTTGGAATTAATAATGGACTCGTTGCAAGAATTCAGAATGTTACCCCAAATATCATAACCACACATTGTTACATACACAAAGAGACTTTGGCAGCATGTAAGATGCCTGCTGATCTACAGAAAGTTCTGGATGAAAGTGTGAAAATCATTAACTACGTATATTAAAGGCCATCCTTTGAATCCATGACTTTTTTCACAATTGTGTGAAGGAATGGGAAGTAGTCATACATGGGTTCTTTTTCATACCGATGTTCATTGGCTATCCCGAGGGAAAATTCTAAACTGATTATTAGAACTTAGACATGAACTCCATGATTTTCTTAACGATAGATTTGAGCTGAGAAACTCTTTACATGACTGGAAATGGCTTTTTAAATTGGAATACTTGGCAGATATATTCTCTGTTTTAAATTGTCTCCACTTATCATTGCAAGGCAAAGAAATGTCACGTTCAAGATAAAGTGAACGCTACCATAGAAAAACTAAATTTATGGCAAAAGAGAGTTGGTAATGGAGAACTGGACTCGTTTCACTCTCTTCATGAGTTTATAACAAGTTCGGATGATAAAATTAAATGTAAATCAAGATCTTAGCAAGGATCTGACTGGAGGAGCTATAATGTCAACTGTCATTTAGCCCCGCCCACCCGACTTGGGAAAAAAGTCAGGCTGACAGGGAAGATGACGGAGAGAAACTCTGTATAAAGGTACATTTTTTTAAATACATATATATTTACAAAATGTTTATTTCAATAGTAGAACTTAAATTAGTATTAGAGTTTTGAGGGGACAGGTGCACTTTAAGAACAACACCCCTGGGAATTTGATTATGTCAGTATGCTGGATATTGTTTGGAAGCTGTCCAAGTATTTCATAATATCATGATGATTTAGCATGAAAACCAAATCTGTCAGCTGTTGTAATCTTTGGACTTTGGACTTATGCTGTTTTACACTAAACACTTATATTTCAAATAATGACGCTTGAGACTACAGGATGTTCCGTTCCGGTTGCTAGTTAATGGAAAAATATGCTCTTTAACTTTGCTTTTTTCTTTTTTTTTAACTTATTCTCTAAACTATACTTTCCCTTGATGAAAAAGAGAATAATAAAATAGCAGGGTATGCATAATGCATAGTGATGCAAATTCACCTAAGCAAAGTGAAGTCATTTTAACGTGATTCCTATGGATTGGTTTAAAGGAGACATAGTGACTAACTATATATTTTTATATTAATCAAAATAATATTAAATAGGCATGACTGATTATATCAATAGACTATCTCAACAATTTGCCACATTATTGTTACTACTATTGTCACCATATTAAAGTCACTAGAATTATAACAAATGAATTTTACATCCCTTTCTATGCAATACTATTCTAAATTCATGTGGTTACTTGATGGTTGTTATATTTTCTGTGACTTTTGAGGTCACAGTCACCTTGCGCACCTTACCCAGCCATCAGCCCCCTAATTCGCCACTTTGAGCTGGCATCTTGGTAAATTCACCACTTGATAAATAGCTGTTGCATTCACAAGAAAATCGATGTGTAGAAGCTCTGCAAATTTGAATCCATTGACAGCTGGTGTGTTTTAGCCAAATTACAGAAAATAAAGTAGCGAATGGATGGTTTTTTTTTGGTTTTTTTTGAAGTTTTTTATTGAAATATAACATAACATAAAAAAGTTGTAATACAATTGTTATTTAACACGTTTAACATCAATATTGAAAATTTTTGCATATATATTAATGAAATTCAATCATCAAAAATAAAAA